>PNEN01000313.1:0-22234 GCA_002933655.1 Cercospora berteroae | reverse complement strand
TTCTTCTTCTTCTTCTTCTTCTTCTTCTTCTTCTTCTTCTTCTTCTTCTTCCCATGCCCCTCATCATCACTACTATCACTGCTACTACCACTCCCATCATCCCGATCCTGCTGCTCCTGCTGACTCCCATGCGCAAACCCCACCGCAGCACCCACAGCCGCATAATTCTGCTGCTGTACGGGAGCCACATACTGTTGCTATTGCTGTCGCGACCCCATATCCGGCAACCCTCTCAACATCCAAAACTGTCCACTCGTATGCCCCGCCCTATCAGACATATGCGCCGCAAAATTGCCCATCAGAATACGTATCCGAAACACATCCCCGGCCCGGTCGAATCATTCCATAACTTGTAAGACCTCGCTCCAGGGGCATTGCCTTTGGGGTAATCGATGAACTTGTTCCTCTAAATGCCAAATCTGACTCTTGTCGGGCCATCGGGTTCGGAGAGACAGATTTGGTCTCGGGAGGGGGTGTCCCACATGTTGAGGAGGTAGGGAGAGTATTCTATACCTGGTTTGCTGAAATGCAAGCGGGAGTGGTGTTCTTGGAAGACGATTTGGAGGGTGTAAGTCGGGTTTGTAGGGCGTGGAGTTTGAGGCGGGGAGGAAAGGTGAAGTTGAGACGTCCGTTGGGGTAGAATTCGGCGGGGGCCGAGGATGAGGCCGTTGGTGGAGGAGTGCGTGTCGGGTTGGAGGGTGTATTGGGGGCCTTTTTGTAGGAGTTTGTGAGGAGTGGGCGGGGGATGGGGATGGACATTGTTTGTGGATATGCTGAGTAGAATGGATGAGTAGCTTGTTATCGAGGCAAGTTTTCCTTTCGTGCGAGATACAGTAGCTACTTTTGTTTCAATGCGCTGCTCGTTGTGCCTATGAATCATGGAAGGATGTTCTTCGCGATGATTGATGCATAGAAAGCTTCTTATACATCAGCAAAACGATAGCTTGTCCACATGTTGGTATTCCGGTACTGTGGTAAATGATCGACACTTCGAAGGATTAGCGATGATCTCAATGGCAGCAGTGCCGCTGTGCAGTGGCTTGGTTGGAATCCTTCTTCTTGCCCAATACGGTAATAGACCAACAGGTAACGACACCTTGGCCTCCAGTCTTCCACGTGAATCTGTTGCTTTAGACCGGAAGGGTCCAATACAGCCGATCGCGTATGCAATCAAAAATTGCATGCACTGAGGGAACTTTTCGTGGCTCTGTCTTCGAGTATTTTAGTTCCGCGTTCTAGATGCTTAGCCACGCCACCAACTTCTTTTCTGACGACATGCCACTCAGAAGATTGTTGGGTACATGATTCAGTCTTGCTAGTTGTGTCAGCAACAGGAGTTCCGAAAGTCATTCTTCGAGGCAGAGATGGTTTTCTGCTCGATGGCAGTAAGCTTGATATCTTTACATGTATCGGCGGTCGTGTGTGTAGCTCTGATGCTCAATGGGGCCACTCTCGAGACGACAGCACTAAGGAAAGGTTGATTAGTGCACGGGAACTTTGGTCCAAGGCCTTGGAACCTCGACGCCACACACCACAATCTGTAGTGGTGTGAGTGGATGTCCTCATGTGTTGGCATTTGAAAAAGCCTCCAATTTGGTGGTGCTCGCTTGTACGCTCTGAGTTGACGTAGACGCAACGCCAATTTACATCGAGAGGGCTCGCTGCTAGTTAGACGCCGGGCTCGCTGCACTGCCATTGCCTGCTTCATGCTTTCCATTCGTTTCTGCAGGAGTGCTGACCTCGTGGTCAAATGGCTTACGAGCATATACCAGTCGTCTGAAAGCCCGTGTAAGCGAGTCGACAAGCGATATCAGATAGTGGAAAACTTACACTTCGTGATAAACATGCTTCTTGCGATCTCGCAAAGCTTTTCGGATCTCCTGCAGCCAGGCTTGCACTTCGTCCACGGACCACTGCAGCGAAGTCAGCACCATATAATCGTTGCTCGTGGCCAGAGATGCTTGCCCCTAAAACTCTCGTGTAAGGTGCAATCACCCAACCTTCCATTCCTTCTTCCCAGTTCAGCAAGTTCCACCTTCCAATTTCTTTGAGCCTTGGGTCGGAACTCCAAGGCCCGATTGGCCACTTGAACCGCTTCTCTACTACGTCCACGAAGCCAGCCTCTCCGATAAGTCCCGCCATGTTTTCTGCAATTTCGAAAGTTTTGTTTATACGTCTTCCGCACTCGATGCCATATCGAGACCTGTCACCCCAGATCGTCAGTAATGTCCAATACATCGGTGGCAAAGCATGAAGTCGGCGTATCGACGTACCATTTCGCCAATGTCGAATCAGGGCTGAGTGAAGCATCCGCACTTCGATTCTGTATACTCCATTCCACTTGTTCCAGCCATCCACCAGGTTCCATGTGCTCATAACATCGTTGATAGAGCTGTGGCCAATCACCAATGCTGCCGAAAAGCCCGCGGATATGGATGAAATCGAAGTGATCCTCGGGATACACCCATTCGGACATGCAATCGTCGATCTCAAACCTGCAATTATCGGGCTGCATGCCAGGTTGTACGGGCGAGAGATCAGTGCCAATCACCTCCGCGTCGAAGAACTTGTCTGCAATGTCGGTGGCCCAGATGCCTGTCCCGGTACCGATGTCGAGAATACGTTTGGGATGGGTTACGGGTGCGAGGAAGAGCTTGTCTCGTAGTGTCATGATGCACAGGTGGTGTCTGAGATGTGTCAGATTTCGACCGCTGTACCAGGACAGTCCATCATGTACATCGTACACTATTGCTTCGTGATTGTTCTGTTTCTCGTCGTTCCTAAGGCGATTTAGTTCACTTGCATCCATCTCGTATTGGCTCGAGCTTACGGTTGCCAATACTCTCCGTCTCCTATCCACGATCAGCACACTTCACCTTCGATTCATGGCACCACCTTACGATATGCGTGATAGGTCCTCCCATTTTCATGTCGATACATGGTCGTCGTTGTCGCCAACGTCCTCGCACTACACCGATTCTCAGCATTTCGACCCATTTGACTTCCACGCTCAGATGGAGATCACGAACGACGTGTAGCTATCATTCTCATCTCCATATTGGTCACTGGAATCAGTCGAATAATGGTCGTCCTTTGTTTTGTCTCAGCGGGGAATATTCTTCCAACATGGCTGAGAATGGGCTCACGATAGGGATGTGGTCGGAGAGTGCCATTTGCACAGATCACAGGCGTGGTGGTGGCAGGAGTCGCACCAACCGCCACCACAGCACTCTATCTTGCTCCGTATGTCGAAGCTGTTTCCGGCTTCTCCGTGCACGACCACTGGCTTCCCTTCCGAGTGTTCATTCAGATGTGCCAGATCGGCGCGACCAGATCGTCGGGTCCGCGTCGACAGGTGTGTTCGGAAGGGTCGTGGTGAAGATTGTGAGAATGGAAGATGCGGGACCCGAGGGGATGGTACGCTCGAGTAGGTTGTGCAGTAGTGAAGAGGGCATTGCACAGTGAACCAGAAAGGCGGGAGGCTGGGCCGGCAGCGGGATCCTGGTACGGGGGAGAAGGGAGTCGCAGCGAATCACGGCCCTGGTCAAGTGTCGTTTGGCGTGTGTGTGCGTTGGCCGGTCTAGCAAGGATGGAGATGTCGACTGCCCGCAATTCTCGGAAGCGCGGCGTGCTTCGTCCTCGGACCTGCAGCAGTGAGGGGACAGCTCCACGGCGCTGGTCGGGTCGTCAGTTGGCCGCACGTGGAACGGGTGTCACGTTGGGCGGGATGCGGTGCAAAGAGTGGAAGGGATTCGTTCGGACAAAAGAGTCCATGGCTCGCAGGTGCCACCGCATCCAACCTCCGGGCGGGCTGCTGCCGTATATCTGCGGCATCGACGAGAGTGCGAAAATGGGTCGCACCGCACTGCTGAGTCACATTGTCGGTGGTGGCGCGGGTGGTCTCACAGCTTCCGTGTGCCTGGCGTCACGCCAGGCATGCAACATTGGCGATCAGCAACCCCATCGCCCCTGCGCCATCACTCCAGCGCGTTCCCGGCGGGGCATATTCACACGGCACAGGAGGGCGCGGGACCGGCTCGTCCGGTGGCAGCAAGCCAGCTGGGGAGACATGGGGCACATGGACGTCCACCGGGCGCAGAAGTCTCGAGAGAAGGGTGTGTGGATGCTGGGCCGGGCGGGCGAGCGAGAGCAATGTGCAGCGAGAAGCGCATTCGGGTCAGGTGTGCGATGCATCGTGGAGAAGCTGCCCGCAGCTCCGTCCGATGGATGGATGGGGTCGACATCGCGCGCACACTCATCACCGCCCCGTGCTGCACAACGGCTGCAGTGAGACATTGGCCGCCCCGCTGGTGTGGTTTCGAAGGAGACACGGCCGCGATGGGCGCGCCGTGGCCATCACAGTGACGATGGTGATGGTCTTGCTGGGACGGGATTCTCGCACACGAAGTCCTGTCCGATCGGGGAAAGCCGGAGAGATAAGCACTGGTGGATGGTCAATCAATCCGAGACAGCATTCACACTCATCACGGAGTGTGTGCAATCGATTCACGTTGGGATATGTGTAAAGTACAAGAAGCGACGAAGTGAAGTGACATCTGATGCCATGTGCAGTACCGAAAACGGTGCTCGCCGTCCACGTGGTGTCAGCACCGCACGCCGTTCCACGGAATCAGAACACCGCGCAAACAGAACCATTGAATGCCATCATCAGAATGTCCACCACTGATGTAGAGGATTCACAACCCGGAGCTCCCGTGAAGAGGACCACGGCATGACCGAAGAACAACATGCACCCACACTCCGCCATGTGTCCGCAAACCAACCCAGGTCGAACCAAACAATGCACCTTCGTGAACCACAGACCGTGTTTCTCCATCAACCAAACTACAACCACACTGCCAAGAAAACCCGCCGCAACCAGACACGCAGCATGTCAGAAAACACCAAGCCATCAACCAAACTACGACAAAGGACAAGACGCAATGCAATGCAATGCAATGCAATGCATACCCATTTCCAGTTCCCCAGACGAGAAATTCCACCATTCGTTGTTCAGTACAGTAGTAGAACATGTCTGCCGGTCTCTGATCAGCTCCCATGTCCATCTCACCTCGCTTGCACGCACGATTCCGATCGGTTCTTTCTCAACTTCTTCTTTTGCACTACACGCTGCTCTTCACCGCTCTTCTCAATCACATGCAGTGGCATTGTGAACAAGCGGAAGCGAGGAGACACGTACCCGTTGTTGCGCTGGAGACGTGACACCGACATTGTAAGCAAGCACGTAGCCGAAAGGTTTCTTCTTGGCTGTGTAACGATGACAGTTCTGGGGAAACGGCATGTATCTCGATGCCAGACAGGCTGGATGCAGTAGGTGGGGAGGTGTTTCAACAATACGATTAAAAAGTTGTCATAATAATACTTTTCGTCCATCGTCGCCCGCCTTCTCGCCCGGGAGTGAACACCAAGGCTGGAACGTTTGGCGCACTACCGCCCCTTCCCATCCATCTATAATGCTTGCGCCGCTCCATGTATGCAAGCAGCAGCAATCTCTTGCTCCGAGCAGGGTGAAGTTTCCTTCATTACTTTCCAACACTCTGCCGGCGCCACCTGATTCGTATCGATCACTCATCGCCAAGCACCTTGCCACTCATACTCGTGCTCCTCCTCTAAGGGTGTCCTGCGGGCTTCCCAGGGCGCTGGTGATGATGATGTTCCTCTTCCACCACAGGCGATGGTGATCGCACTGTTCCGCTTCGCAACGCTTCCAACTGTGGCTTGACGTCGGTACCAGGATCCTTTCCTCCGCCCAGCACTGTGGATATTTGCGCGTGGGGCACAGCCGCCCTCGGCGATAACGAAAGCGCACTCTGAAAGTCGCTCTCAGGTGCCACCTGCTTGTTGCGTGCGTGTTCCTCCTCGTCGCTGCTGGGCGGTGTGTCCTCATCCTGGCCAGTCCGGAGACGGGCCGCACTACTGTCCATGCTCTCTCGTCGCAGCCTGTCAGCTTTCTCCTTGAGAACCTTGGCCTCTTCTGCGGCGCGTTGCGCTCGGACTTGTTTCCTCCACATGCTCGCATAACGCCCTCGCTGCGCGAGCAGTTCGTGATGGGTCCCTCGCTCTGCAACCTTGCCTTGATGCAGAACCAGAATTTGGTCACACATGGTGATGGTGCTGAGCCGGTGAGCAATGACCAACATGGTTCGTCCTTGTGCGAGGGTGTTGAGGGCTTCTTGAATATGCTCCTCCGTTTCGGTATCCAACGCTGCAGTGGCTTCATCCAGCAGGATAATGCGGGGATTCTTGATGATGGTGCGAGCAATTGCCACTCGCTGTTTCTCGCCACCAGAGAGTCGTAATCCGCGCTCACCCACTTTCGTGTCGTATTGATCCGGGAATCCCATGATCTTGTCGTGTATACTCGCTGCTCGGCACGCTTCGTACACTTCTTCGTCCGTGGCATCCTGCCTGGCATACTTGAGGTTGTACATGAGCGTCTCGTTGAAGAGGACCGTGTCCTGCGGTACGACGCCAATGTGTTTCCTCAAGCTGTCAATGGTGATACCCTGCACGTCCCTGCCATCCACCTGAATTGTCCCTTGTTGCGTGTTGTAGAAACGGAACAGAAGGCGGAAAACCGTGGACTTGCCACCGCCAGACTCGCCGACCAAGGCGGTCGTGGTGCCTGGCTTGCAGGTAAAGCTCAGTCCCTGCAATGCAGGTTTCCGCTGATCGTAGGTGAATTGTACATCGTCGTATCGAATCTCGCCTTCGCAAGAAGGCATCGTCTCGGCTTCCGGGCTGTCCACTACGGTCGGCTGCTCCTTGAAGAGCTCCAACATGCGCTCCGAGTTGATCATGTTGTTCTGGATCATCCGGTAAAATGTGCCAAAGAAGTTCAAAGGCCCTTGCAGCTGTGTCATGTACGTTACCAGCAGGACAAATTTGCCCACTTTCAATATTCCCGAGGTGACTTGATACGCTGCTATAAAGCTGGCCACGATCAGTCCAAACATGAAGACCAAGTTTTGGATAGTATTCATGAGCGCGAGCGAGAAAGTGACTTGATACTCAGCCTTTTGGTACTTCTTCACGGCATCGCGATAGCGGTTGAACTCATACGCTTCCGCGTTGAAGTACTTGACCGTCTCGTACGACATCATCGAGTCGTTCTTGACAGCGTCTTCCTCTCGACTTGCATTTGTGGCTTGTCGGCGAATTTCCGCTCGCCACGCCGCCATGCGGATGGTGATGTAGATGTACCAGAAAGTAACCACGACAATCACCAATGCATAATAGGCATCGAACTTGACGAGGAATACCACAAAGGCAGCGCCCAGATCGATGAGCATGGGAAGCACGTTGAATGTCACGGACTCAAGGAACGTGTTCAGCGACGCGCCCTTGCCCAACGCAGACAGCACTTCGCCGGTTTTTTTGCCCAGGTGGAAGTCCAGGCTGAGGTGGTGGACGTGCTCGAACGCTGCCACCGAGAGCTCCCGGTACGAGTACTGCTCAATGGGGATCCACAAGACTTGTCTCGCAGCTCCCAGCAGTCCATTGGAGCCTTGGAAAAGGCGGTAAATGATGTACAGACCAATTGCAAGCCATGGCATGTAGATGTTGTCTCCGGCCAGGATGTCAGTGATGTTACCCAGCTGGATGGGAACCAGAATCTGGATGCCACGCTGGAGGAACACAATTACGAAGCAGATGACAAAGTTGAGCTGCAGTGCCCGATCCTTGGCTGGCCAGATGTATGGCAAGAACACTGCATATGCTCGAAGGTACTCCCACCAGCTGCGTGTCGGCGTCTGCTTTGGCTTCTCCCAGCCCGCTGGTGCTTCCTCGTGGTGACCACTGCGTCCATGTCCATAGCCGGTAGGCCCGTGCGCTTTGCCGTTTGTGGTACCGTACGCGTGTGCGTTACCGTTGGCTGCGCCATTCTCCGCATGACCATTGGATAGGAGGGCAGTGGTCTCCTCGGTGTTGAGCACGTGCTCTGACTGGGTCTTCCGCTTCCACACATCATGTAAGAAGACGAAGAGAGTGTAGAATGCCAAGAGGGCCAGAAGGATGAAGACGCGGACGATGTCGATGGTCACTTCGGTGACTTCCCATTCCGACATGCCTCTCCGGATATCGCCACCGTGGCGATGATCGGGCTTCGGCTCGCGGTGCTCGGAAGTATATGCCGCGAAGGAGGCTCCCAGCAAGACGAGCTCCATCAGCAGCGCGGCGCCCCATGTTAGGAAGTGGGCGATGGTGGGCGATGGCTTGGAGTCGATCATGTGAATGACGAGCAGGATGTAGACCATGAACGATCCCACCAGGTAGATCTGTCCTGTCAGTATGTGCTGGCATGCATGTGTATCGCTCTTTCCCGCAACATACCGTGGGTGCCTGACCGCACCACCAGCCCTCATCTCTTGCGGATATGGCGTGGACGATGACCACAAGGATGTTGGCACTCAGCGAGAATATGACGCCCACCGAAAGCCATTCGAACAGCAGTTTGCGTGGGCGGGCAAAATCGAGGTCCGGTGAGATGTCCGACTCTTTCTTGACAGCATTGTTCTTCTTCCGGGGCAGCGGCTTGCCACCAGGCCCCAGTTGCTCCGGGCGTTGCGAGGGATTGGTCTCGCTGTCGCTGCGGGCAGTGACGATGCTGCGGACGGTGAAGGTGGTCAGATAGAGCACCAGCAGGATGATGGGATATGCGATCTGCAGGTAGTCCAAGATGGCCTGGGCTGTAGGATTCGATACCCAGGGCCGCGAAGGGTCAGCCATGCTGGGTGGTTGGAGGAGGAGGCTCCAAGGGCGTCGATGGGCGATCTCGTCGGCGGAAGGGCAATGAATGAAAGAGCACAGTCCAGCAGCCGGTTCCGCCCCGCGCCACCGCCGTAATGCTGCTCCACCGTCGAGGTATGGAGGAGAGGTGCGGAGGGATATGTAGCGACTGTGGTGAGGGCCCGGGCTGTCAGAGCGCGGCTGGGAAACGGGCGAGAGTTCAGTCGGGAGGGCGAAGGGTCAGAGCGGTGGTGGCACGCGCCGGCATGGTCGTTCGCGGCGGTCAGAGAGCGAGCAATAATGGGTGAGAGAGCAGGTAGGCAAGCAGACGAACAAGACGCATGCACAGCACTTAGCGTGCGCGACGCAGCCCGTAGCACAGCTTCGAAATCCAGTCCATGGCGAACTAGAACCAGAACCCATCCGGAGCGGTGGCGCCGGCGGCGGGATTCCCATTCGTTGCTCACACGGACAAGCTGTTCCTCGCCGTCGCTGTCGCACCCTCCGTCCACGCTTCTGTCCATCACGAGGCCGTGTGCATGTGGGCATTGGGCGGCGCGCTGCTGCTCCCATGACAGGCCGATCTGGATGATCGCGATAGTCCCATCGGCACTGCTGCAGCTGTGGCACCGTGACACCTGGTTGCCGTTGCTGGTGTGCGACGCCCCCCCACCGCCCCCCGGCCACTCCGCAACGAGACGAGATCCGGCCGTCGATGCGCTCGATCGACGCTGCATACGCATGACGAGACGGACCTCTGCCACCACCTGGACGACCATGCACGCCGCGCTGCTCTTGCTGCTTCGGGCAATTCCAGCTTCACCACTCTTCTCTCCGACAGCAGCAGCAACAACAACACCCAAATACAGCACAACATGTGGAACCAATGCGCCCTGCACGCCCACCGCATGGCAAACACGCCCTCCACCCCTGCGACATGGCCTCGATCTGCACGTCGATCCACTGCAGGACCTGCGCAAAGCAATCCGGGTGATGCAGTCGTCTTATTTCGAGCTGTGGTTGGGTGCGTGGCCCACGGCCATCGACTGGACGGCGGCAGTCATGAATACGCACCTCGCCTCTGCCTTGACTGCGCTAAGTAAGGCGCTGGATGCAGGTACCGCTGACGCCAGCGATGCACCGCATGTAGAGAACGAGCTCAACACCTACTTTGGCCAGGCCACCGCCTTCTACTTCGGTGAGGACGCCTTCGCGGTCAGGCAAGAGGCCTTTGACGACATGCTGTGGGTGGTGCTGGCGTGGCTGCAGCACCTTCGCTTCATGCAAACCCACTCTCGCTTGCATTACCAGTTCCAGCCCTGGCACGGCGTGCAGTTCAAAGCCGCCTTCGCCCATCGCGCTCACATCTTCTACGACTTGGCGAGTCGTGGTTGGGACGAGACTCTGTGCGGTGGCGGCATGGGATGGAATCCTACTCTGGAGCCGTACAAGAATGCCATCACCAATCAGCTGTGGATCGCAGCCTCGGTAGGCATGTACTTGCACTTTCCTGGTACGAGTCTCACGTGAACATCGCACACGTCTCCAGGAATTCCTACTCACTGCATCTAGGCGACGACAACTCATCTCCCTTCCAGAGCGACCATGTTCGCCCCGCAGACCTCGAACACGCCAAGCCACATGATGCCCATTTCCTCACAGCGGCAGTGCAGGGGTACCGCTGGCTGAAGCACAGCAACATGACTAACACGCAGGGTCTCTATGTAGACGGGTTCCACATTTCGGGGCTCGAGCGGAACGAAACACAATGCGACTCCAGGAATGAAATGGTCTACACCTATAATCAAGGCGTCATCCTGTCTGGCCTGCGTGGACTGTGGGAAAGCACTGGCAACACCACCTACTTGCAAGACGGACACGAACTTGTGCGAAACGTCATCAAGGCGACCGGATGGCCGGTCGATCGAGACCTTGCCTCGTCAGAGACCTCTGAGTGGGCCGGTCTGGGTCGAGCGGGGATCCTGGAAGACTTCTGTGATGCCAAGCGCGATTGTTCTCAGGATGCCCAAACCTTCAAGGGCATCTATCTACACCATCTCGGGCAGTTCTGCGAGCCCTTGCCAAGGGAGCCGCTCTATCCAGGCAAAACCTTTGCTGCTAACAATGAGCTTGCTGCGCTTCACCGCACCAGCTGTCAAGACTATGCCCCTTGGATCGCGCACAATGCTCGCGCCGCACTCGAAACGCGGAATTCTGAAGGACTATTCGGCGGATGGTGGGGTGCCTCACGCGGTAATTATATACCCGCTGCACTTCCCGCCAGTGCGGTAGACTATCGCAACAATGCTTCAGAGCTCCTACACCGACCTTGGTCGGCTTCAACAGGCGGCCAACAAATTGCAGAAGCTCCGCATGTGCAAGATCAAATTCCCATGGCATCCCTCATGGATCGCAGTGCAGGTAAACGTACTACCATAGAGTCCCTTGAGGGGCGCGAGGGCGACTGGAATGATCGCGGACGCGGCCGGACAGTGGAGACCCAAGGTGGTGGCGTTGCTCTGCTCAGCACCCTGTTGGACCTCGTCTACGCCGCTTGAATGGGCTTGCTTTCGGCCGCGCGATCCCTTTACAACAACGTGCTGACGTTGGGCCATTAGCCTTGTGTCTCGTTGCCAACGTGCCAAGCAAGCTATGCCAATATTGACAAAAGTTACAGGCTCGTGGTTGATCAGTACTTCGCGTTCTTGCGAAGCCAGCTTGCGAGATGTATTTCGAATGGACGAAACCAGACCACATCCCTCGCACTGCAAACCCAAAAGGGGCAGAGGTCACTCCTTCACATCCAACCGACCGCTTCTACACAGACATGACCTTGGCCACGACATCAGGCAAAACGAAGACCAAAGAGCAGGACAGTCAACACAACCAGCTCGAAGCTACTGTCCGGATGACTCCGTGAAGATACTTGACTCAGTGTGGAAGAAATCCGGCCCCGCTCAGAGCAGTGGCCATAGCTAGTGGCTGAGATCTCCTGTCCAAGACGCGAGTTGCCATCTTGCGGCTCTCCTGGCTCGGCATGAGGCATTCTCGATTCCCTCGTAGCTCAGAACTGCCTTCATTGCACCGTGGCCGCCTGTCGTACATCAGTCACACGCAGCAACCCACGCTAAACCACGAATCATGGCTTGAGACCGGCTCGGATCACCTACATGTCTGCTGAGTACTGCCTGGAAACGCACGGATCCAAGTGATTGACAGGCAGGTGCATGCCTTTGTGCGGCACTTGAGCCCCGAGTTCGCTGATTGGAGCGTATAAGGCAATCCAGCGCACCGTGATGCAAAACCGCCATGTGTTTGTCTGAAAGATGAGTATGAATGTGAAGTTTACAGCCTCCGGACTCCGGACTCAAGCTTTGGATCCCAGCTGAACAGGGATATAGGCTGCTGCGTGCGGACCCTTGGACTACATCGACACGAAGGATCAAATGCGATATAAACGGTCGTTGAACCAACAGCTCTGGAGCGTCAATCTCGCATCCTTTCAGGTTTCTCATGATGCCAAACGAAAGCAATAAAGATTGCACTCCCGACTTTCGCGACCTCGACACGTTCTTCAACTTGAGAACTGTCGAGGCTCATGGCCCACACATTATCCCATATGTCAAGAGTGACTCTCGGATCATCGACGTTGGTTGCGGTATTGGATCAATCACACTCGATCTCGCTCGCCGCGCGCCCGACGGATACGTGTTGGGGGTAGACCACTCTGCCAGTTCGTCTCTCCTCTTCGTCGCCCATGGTATTTCGAACTTACACATGCTGGCGCATAGGCTCCATTGCTACTGCGAAAGCTCAGGCTGCTGCTGCCGGACTGACCAACGTCGACTTCATGCAAGCTGATGTCTATTCCCTCCCATCCTCCATTCCGTCCAATTCCTTCGACATCGCCCACTGTCATCAACTGCTTCTCCATCTCGATAAGCCCATCGATGCCTTGAAGTCCATGTCTCACGTCGTGAGAACCGGTGGCATCGTGGCGACACGAGACATGCATTCTCAATGCACTCGACCTACCACTCCAGCCATACAACGAAATTGGGAGCTCTATCATACCCTATCACGCCAACGTGGCGCACATCCAGAAGCAGGCCTCATCAACTCCCTTTGGATGCAAGAAGCCGGCTTCGATAGGGAACATGTTTCATCAGGCGACGTCGCCAATCTCCTGATGGAGCCAGACGAGAAAGGGATGTTTGCGAAAGCGCTTCTGCCCAGCTTTGCTGCAACATATGGAAAACCGATAGAGTCCGAAGATGACGAGAAATGGCTGAGACAATTCAAAAAGGACATTCTGGCTTGGGCGGATATGCCGAATTCGAGTTTTATATGGTACGATGGCTGGGTCATCGGGGAGAAAACATGGGAATGAAGTTTGGCAAAAATGTACACGCAAGAGGATGAGAACATGGATACGAGGAAACGTCGATTTAGCTTAAATTGTAACTTGATGAGTGATGATGGATGGACCACAAAATACAATTTTCGTTCAAGCACAGCACTCTGACTCTTCCATCTCTTCTCATCTCATCACCCCTTCTTCACAGCCGTCTCAAACTTCCTCCCACCCTCCACTCCCCAATCCTCCTTTCCCAACCAACCCACCCGATGCACACACCACTGCTCCGTATCCGGCTCCCACTTCTCATCGAAATCATCCAACGTCCCCGCCGCAATACTCACAATTTCATCCCAGAGCGGCGTGAAAGCGAAGAGATTCGAACTACAGATCCCGCACGAAATTCGAGTGAGAACTGTTCCGGAAGATGTGGAAGTGTCTTGGTAGGACTTTTGTGAAGAGGCGCCGGAGGTTATGGTGAAGTTTGAAAGAGGGGTTATGCTGGCGAGGAGGAAAGCTGAGCCTGTGATCTGTAGATATATGCATGTGGTGAGAAATGGTTAGATTTATTATTGAAGGTCTAGTTCGTAGCCGAGTGATTTTTTTTCTGGGCTTTTGTTGAATCTTTGGTGTACTTACTCGGCGACAGTTTAGACAGTGGCAAATTGTGTTGTAGTAGGGTTTTGCGGAAGGGCCAGTGAGAGAGTATTTGATCGTGCCGCAGTGGCATTGGCCTGTTCTTGTGGGGGGTTGGTCGTCTATGTTTGCAGTCATGGTTGTGTTCTTTGGCTTCTGTGTTTCTGCTGATGTGCTGTTATGTTGTAGGCGTTTGTAGTGGCCTTTTTGGGTTTTTTTTGGGGGGGGTTTTTTTGCGGGGTGGTTTTCAAGACCGTTGTTGCTTCCCCGGAATTAATTCGTACTCTTTAATTGTGGTGTCTTGACTCGATCTGTCGAGCTCGACTGTGTTGGTGGAGACGTTGACGTATTTAGGAACGGAAGTACTAGCTGAGCTATCAGGCTGCCAGTCACAAATATTTAAATGCTAACAATCTGTTCCCATGCATTTGTCCTGTGAACGTCTGTGGGGGAGAATGACTGTGACTTTGTTTCCTGTCCTTCTTATGCAGTGACGATGTAACATTGGGACTCCTGCTCTGTGATCATTGCCCTAGCTGTATTTTCCAACCAATCTGGCGCTGTGATTGCCGATGCTGGCTTCCGCAAGATGTGCATCTGTGATGGACCACGAGCGTCCAGTTCGTGAGTTCATAAATAAGAACGTGCTTTGTTATTCTCTTTCCATGCCTTCTCTTCTTCCGAATTCGACGCTGGTGGATCGATGCCTTGAATGCGCCATAAATCTCTCGGTGTAAGAATGTGACCTGCTGTCCAAACGCGCAAGTTCGATCCCTCGGTAAGGGTGTGCAGTCGCGTGGAGCATAATATTAATGAAGTTGCTGCATTGTCACTAGCGGTTGGAGTTCACTAATCTCGATATGCATCCCATCGGAGTCCACTCATGTGCGAGGTGGCACTCGGATCCATACTCTGTACCTTCGGCCATACATGTCGTGATTTTGACGAAGAGCAAGTCGCAGTCTCCATTACACGGCCGTGATCACATTTTCCAGACTCGTTTGGGAGGCATGGAGCCTGCTTGAAGTGGCTCACTCCCACGCTTGCCACGGACCTTCGGGGCCAGAGTGACTCCGACTACTGAATCAGTCAGCATACTCCAGATGGCCGATGAGAAGAATGCAATGCTCCAATCGTGTTTGCAAGCTTCTGGTAGTTGGAGTTGTTGCTCCAGCCTGTTGTGGAAGAAGGTGCTGGTCATGACGTCGCGAGCCTCGAGACGAGGGCGATCGCTCGTGGTCGTTCCACGCGCCTGCTGCGCGCTCTCCTCCTCCTGCCTGGCTTCGACAACAACATCAAATCGAGCAGCGGGACTTCAACAGCTCCCGTCAAGCTGCAAGACATGCGGATGGGGAACAGTCTCACGGTAACGTGTCGTGCATCAGATCAACGGCTGAAAGAACTCAAGGCAGCCGTCTGTCTTCGCGAATGTGCTAAATCGACACGGTTTTCCAGCCTTGCCTCGTCGAATAGCTCCATTTCCTGGCACTTTGGCAGTCCGGATAGCATGGAGTCGTAGCTCCTCACCGGACCTGCCAGGCCATCACGACGGAGGGAGCGTACATGCCACTCTCGGGCGTACTTGTCAGCACAGAGAAGACGCCATGGCGCGACAGAACCAACCTTTTCTGGTTACACGACGACCCAAGTACACTGTCGCGCTTCTTGGGGATCACAAGCTCGACGTAACTTGTACTCTGCCCACCTGCCGTCCCAGTTGCAGACCTTCCGTTCACGCACTGAACACGTTCAACTCAGGCACCCCGCCAGCAACATGCCCGAATCGTACACAGGCCAGTGCATAGCAGTGCAAAGCACTTTTGGATCGTGCGCCCAGCGAGTCGACTCACTCCGCACCGAGTGCACCAAATCTTACACAGCTCTCACGCAATGGCCTGGCCCGTGCGAATGCACCTACTATGCTCAGGACCTGATGTGCTTCGATGAGCAAGAACTCTGTGCATCGCAAGCTTGGTCCCAAGTTCCGCAGTGGTTTCGAGACGGAGTGACTTCTTGTCTGGCCAAGGATCCAGACTACACTATTCGTGCTCAGCTCGGGCAATTCTCCGTTCCATTTACCGTTTCTGGTCTCGCTGGTAGCCTGGCGGGGGAAACAAGCTACAGTCAGGATGTCCTGAGCATAACCGCAAGTCCGGGCAGCTATGCCTCTGGGTTGCCGAGTGCGACTGCCGCCGTTGCTGGTACTCCAGCCAGCCGTCGGGCCAGCTTGTCAGGCAAAAGTATCGCAGGTATCGCAGGTATCGTGATCGGAGCCGTGGCATTCTTGATCTTGGCACTGCTCGGGCTCTACCTGCTTTCCAGGCGTAGGAAAGCGAGGGGAGGAGCAAACAATGTCAACGCCAGCCACGAGTTGCATGCAAAATCAAATGTCCATGAGAAAGACAACACAGCCATCTATGAAAAGGGAGGCATAGATCTGTCCGAATTGCCTCCACCCGAACCTTTCGAATTGTTCACCGAGGAAGCAGCACAGGAACTGGATGTCCCCACAACGGGTGACGCCGGGATAGTGCGCGAGAAGACCTTTTGATCTGAGCCATAGTTGTGTGTTATGCTCGAGCAGATATCGGTCCGTGTTCGCAGGCACAGCAGCCCTCATTGAGCTGTGGCGCCTGAAACTACGGACATTGGTTAGCTCTTCGATCTGGCAAGCCAGTAGAATCACGCCTCACTGCACGAGGTACGCTGGTACAGCGTTCAAGTCACGTTCAGAAGTACCAGTGGCGCCAATGCACATACACATATGCTTCTGCCCTAAGAGCCCTCATCAGAGTGTGGGGACATTCTATGCAAACATTCGCTGGCGTCCGTTTTCTGACACCCAACAAAACAAAAGGAACGGCAGTCTCCGAATCCTTCAAAGCCTCCGTGGCGTCCATGCGGCACCGAGAGCGCGGTTCAACATCGTGGAAAGTTCCATACCGCAATTGATCAGTGCTGCGTGGAACCATAACTTTCAATCATGCCCTCTGCTCACTGTGGAGACCTTTTCTGCAGACAACCGCTGGTGTCCGCAGACTCACTGCCATGAGGAATGCTTCCGTCACATGTACCTCGATCGTATCATCGTATTCGCAATGCTGGCGCAAAATGGTATATCTTGCCCTCGTTGTTAGGACATGGATATGAAGTTGTGCCCTATTCAACGATTGCCCTCTACCAAGTGTGGGAAACACATCTGCAGACATTGAGTAGCGTCTCTTCACAACATAGCAAATATGATGACAGCCTGTAAAATGCTATGCGGTTCTCAAATGCCCTGGATACATTGGAATTGTCACTGCAAGGAAAATCTCACCCGGAGTCACACATTGATGTACTTCAGGGAACGATTCATGCAAATGGAATTTTCAGTTTCCATGTGCCTGATACTTAATATTATGTGCGCCATTACCATCATCAAGGTCAACGATGGCCATACTCAGCAGCCCCGCATTTAGTACTCCTGCTGTCTGACAATTTCTGGAGAAATCAGAAATCCACATCTCTCCTTCAACTTCTGCTTCTTCAACGCTTCTCGTGCGACATGGCTACCATTGACACCACCATACCCCTCCTCAGGCCCACCAATAATGTAAATGCCATAATTCTCGTCCTCGAAACTCGCTTTATGCCAACCTTGCAAAGTGGTATTATCGATCGAAGGACGTCCCAACGCAGCGAACGAAGTCCACGATCGACTTTCTCTGGGGACGAGGGCATAGTCCTCAGCGTTGGGGTGGAAAGGAAAGTCGTAGATGTCGAAATGCGAGAGGTTGCCGAATGAGTATGCCAGCTCGCTGGTGTGAGGTACTCCGTAGCCGTACAAGGAGAAATTGGTTTCAAGGACTGGAGTAAGGATGGTTTGGTTCTGATCATAGAAGTACACGTCGTTTCCGGCTTTCGCTAAGGCTTCTCCAAAGTAGACGGGTTGGCAGGTCATTAGAATGTCGCGTAAGATCCTGCCTGCGCGCCTGATTTCTGCGTGTAATTCGAGGGTGCCATTAGAGAAGTACTCTGACTGGAAGTCGGATTGTGGGTAGAGGTCTAGAAGCTTGTCCAAGTTGGCGTCGGTGAAGCCAGGAAGATAATCCTTGAAAAAATCGCGTGTTGCTGAGGCATTGCTGATGGTCGCGGGTACGAAGAAGGTTGTGTCGTCCTCGCACCAGCCGACCATGGTGGTCACGTTGTAGAAACGGCCCGTGGCGATGAGCTCTGACGGAGCTGCAGGTAAAAAGTCGCCATCCACTACTGGTAGCCAGATGTCTCCCAAGTTCATGAGAGTCGACGTGACGTTTTGCGCCTCGAACAGGTCATCTGTAGTGAGGTTCCTCAAACACTGCAATGTTGCATCGGAGTCCAGCGCGGTGGTGTTGCACTTTGTATAGTCCGCGACCGCTTGCATCGCATCACGAGTGAAGTTGGCGGTAATGCCGCCTTCCAGGATCTGGCTCTGTCCGATGGCCTTGTGGAAGACCGGTGGTTTGCTAGCACCATGAGCCATAATCTGCATACCGATTGCCAAGCCACCAGAACTCTGTCCATGGATGAGGACGTTATCTGGATCTCCGCCAAAAGCAGCGATATTGCTCTGAACCCATTCAAGTGCCAGTCGGTGGTCGCGCAATCCTGCGTTCTCAGAGCACTCTTGCTTCAATGCGTTCGACTGGGCGAACCCAAAAATGCCGAGTCGATAGTTGATCTGCACCGAGATAACTGGATGGCCATGGGCGACAGATTGCAAGATCATACCTCCAGGCTGAGAAACTGGGTCGTCCTTGGAGCCGACCTTGAAGCTTCCTGGTAGTCCGTTAGCATGCACATCTGGAAGACACTGGGCAATCTGCTCCAGCAGTGCGATTGTGTGTCATAAGCAGTCAAAAGCATACCTCCATGTATGTATAGCATTACCGGCAATCGATCATGGTGGGTCGTCCCGTTTGGTCGGTATACATTTAATCGTAGACAGTCCTCCGAGGTCTCTGTGACATTACCCAAGTACAGCGGGACAGCGTTCGGTCCCAGTAGCTGTGGGCAAGCAGGGCCTGCTTCTCTCGCTTCGATCACGCCTGAGGACACGAATGGTCTCGGTGGCTTGAATCGATTCGCTCCTCCCGTGTCCTGTCCATAGCGGATTCCCAAGAAAGTTTCCACTTGATTCTTGTAGAGGCCTTGGTATGTCGCGTTTGCCGTGGTTGCATTAGGAGCACAGGAGTATGCTTGCACGGCTGTGAAAAGTGCCAAAGCGGCCGCGGGCAACGACCATGTCTTCATCTCTGCGGTCTACCTTGGCGGTGAAAAGCAAAGAAGCTCAATATCACAGTCCCGTTGCGTCGACACGGATCACGCGTGCAATCCTAGCTGAATTTGAGATAGCGACTTTCGATCCTCTTCGTGGCTCCGGTGGCGAGTACACTGAATAGAAGGATGGGAATTTCAAATGGAACACATTGAGATGCACTGCCTGTTGAAATCCTTTGCTCGGATGCCACATTGTGACGCATGGGAGGTGCAACGTCACCCATTTATCCCCGACAGAGGACGGGATCGGCGTGCAGGATCGCCGGCAGCCAGGGAAGAGAAGCGCCTCGTGGCAGCATCGAGGCTGAATTCCTTGACGACCACATGGTTTGTGCGATCTGTCGCTGATGATGGAGCAGAAGCTATGAGCAGATCAAGAGGGCACAAGTGAAAGTGTAGAGAAGATAGTCCGCCAAGATGGACCCAAGGGAATGCTTGATTCGAGAGTGCTGAAAAGTACTGAGACGGTATGGGAATTAGCTTCGTCCCGACAGTAATTTCATCACCGCAGTCGGGTTTGCTCCATTGACGCCTTCTTCGTTGCTTCTCTGACAGCACGCTCGACGTCCGAATACACTCGCTCCTCATCCCACGACATGCTCGGAGCAGCGGGATGAGGCGCCGTCGGCACATAGCGGTTCTTCGCGTCTCGAAAGGTGTCGCATCGCTGCTCCCACGCGTCGGTCGCTCGTCGTTCTTCCTTTGATAATGGCGGAGCAGGGGGTTCATACTGCGCCTCAGGCGAGGAACCGCGTGGCTGATGTTGTTGTTGGTGTTTCCTCCGCCGAAAGTACGTCTTCCTCGACCAATGGTCCAGCGGTTCCTCCTCGTACTGCCGTCTGGATTCCGGCGCTGCCTTTGTCTGATGTCGACTACTCCGCAAGTACGCTTTTCTGGACCAGTCCTCCTCGCTTTTCCTATCGCTGGCAGAACTTGACGCACGATCTCGAGACCGACTTTCCGAGGAATCCCTTTTCTCCCGAGGGTCTGCGATTTTGTGGGCGTGATGAATGCATTTCTCCCCAATGGCAGTGTCGACCAGCTTGGTTACTCCCGTCGCGCAGATGCCGGCGATCGCAGGGTCGAAAGGCATTGGTGGAGGATCGAATGGAAGGATCGAGCTGAGTTTGCCTTGAATCCCTTGATACAAGATTTCAAGGCACAACAGGCGCTAGTATTTCGCGGTGGGTCAAGTACACTGTAGCGTGGATTGTTGGTAAGGAGCCGAGTGCTGTTGACGGTCGCTGATGTGCAGCAGTCTCGTTGGAGTTGAGTGCGTCGTGTCTCGCACCCACGACGTCTCCTCGTGAATACTACGACTCACCGCCCGGTGACGACACTGACAGCGTGACGCTTTCGGCTGTCGTGTGCCTGACAGATCGCTCGGTAGCGAGCCTATTGCATGCAGCTGCCACACGAAGTGTCGTGATGGTTGCCCGCCACCACGCTAGTGGAGCCATACCAAGAATTGACTTCAGCCGAGCTCTGGGGATGTGGGGCTGAAACGTGCAGAAGGGTCCAGAATGTCGTCACTGTCGCCATGAAGCGATGTCCGGTCTGTGTACACCATCTTTAGACGGCGACCAGAATTCACGACGAAGACGCAGTCGACGATAAACGATGCCACCTCGCAGCCAAATATCAACCTCACAAGACGTTGGCCTGTCCAGTGGAAGAGTGTGTGCCGCGGTCATGGTAACGCTGAGCACCTCTGGCAATGGCCTTTTCTCGTCGTCCGAGTCTTGCCATTTCTGACGTCGGCAAAGACATGTTCGAGGATAACTTCTTGGTCATTCAGTCCCCTATCTCACCCCTCTGCGGACTCGACACAAGCTGAATGCTTAACGATAGACTCCGCGGCGCAGTCCACGTGTACTCCAAGCTTTCCTTTGCGCACGCTTGCAGCTGTTTCCTTGGCGTCGTTGAGCTGGCCATTCTGAGCGCATGAAATGCCAACAAGCATTCGCCACTCTGGAAACAAATGACATCGGTCCAGGCTCGCTGTCAAAGAAATCCAAGAATGTTGTTGAGCAACAATCATGGCATATGACATGGACAGGTAGGTGATGGCAGTGCACGACAGCGTATATAACACTGCGAGAAAAGTAAGTATTGGACGCCATTAACAACGAGCAATTCGTCTCCGCAATCCAACCAAAACCACAAGATCATCACCCACAAAAATCATTCACGACACAACCACCAACTTATACACAAAGTTTCAATCATGTGTCTTCCATTTCGCCGTCGATGCACACAAACAGTCGTCGTGGAGAAGCCACGCTATGGTAGCCCCCGCATGGGAGGCGGAGGAATGATGGGAGGCGGAAGAGGAATGATGGGAGGGGGACGAGGGATGATGGGAGGCTTCGGCGGAGGACGAGGACGCGCAGCATGCCCACCTCGATCGCGGTTCGGTGGCGGCCGTCGCTGCTAGACATTTGCAAGCCGACATCAAGTACCACACAAGCTCCAAATCCATCACGACGAACAACGATGTCACGATACGAACCTGCAAGACGACTGAAAAGAAGAGTCACGAGAGAGTGTCGGCGCCCGAGGGCAATTTCCAAAGTGTGCTTTTAGCGATTGATTAGAACGGCATTGGGATGATCATGGATTTGTACGATGAGGATGTGACTGAATGAATGAAACAATTCTAGATCTGTTACTGATCTACCGGTAATGTTGCAAGCCATCTCTCAACTTGGTTATTCGATGCGTGTCCTCTGCAAAGGCTGATCGATCAAAGGTCTTCAGCCAGGATCTGCCTTGCACCTTTCGAGCTCATTTGGCAGTCTAAACCCGGCAGCAATTTCCGCTACATCGCGCTCAGCAATTTTCGAGTTCTCCATTCCACGATTGTGCCTTACAGTGCCTGTGTTGGAGATCGACCGCAGTGTTGATCATCTCAGAAAGAGCAGAGATGTTGTGCACGGCGCACGCTGCCGCACGTGGTTGACCACAGCCAGATCACCCTTGACCACCTATGGGCCGTATTTGTGGCTGTGTCCGATTACTCAATCCAAGTTCTCCACTGACTGAAAAGGCGACAGAAGCCTGGAAATGAAAGAGAAGCATGACTGCTTGTCCACCGAAAGTTGTTCAGGCATCAAGAGAGTCATAAATGCTCATCCTTAACGTGTTTGATAGGTTAGTGTGACAGATAGGTTAGTGAGCCAGGCCAAT
>PNEN01000310.1:744-11030 GCA_002933655.1 Cercospora berteroae | reverse complement strand
TAGATTGGCTCTCGATCCATGAAAAGCTTTGCTGATTGGCTTAGCGACCTGGGTTTGCGCTCAGAGATAGTTGCATCCAGAGGTATCCACGGTCAGCTGTCAGATACGTCTACTCATTATGATCCACCTTCACCTCCAACTCCAATTCCAAAATCCCTCATACTGAAAACGAAATCTCATCACTTCAATGCAGCACGTCCTACCCCAACAACCCATATCCCAACCCCAAACTGAGCACAAGGCAACCACACAAACACCAAACATCCTACCCGCTCACCGCCTCGAGTCATCCCCTCTACTCCCCTCCCGAACCCCACTCTCATTCACTCCCCACCCCTACCAACCAAGCATCATATTTCCCTCCCAACCCATCATCCTCAACGTTCCAGCTTAGCCTAGTGGTATAATCCACAAGTCGCCAACCTCGATTCCTGATCGGTAAGGCGCCGGAAAACCCAGCAACTGTGGCCTACGAATAGCTTCAAAGTGAAACTCGAAAGAAGCCCACTTTAAGCTCCTCGTCGTCACAGTTCGCTACGAGGCTGAGTTGGAATGTTTTTGCCTTTTTGGAATTACTTTTGGATGTTCAGTTGTGGTTTTCAGTTTACTTCACTTGCCGACCGTGCTATGGCCTCATACTGGCTAGGGACTCGAGAGACTCGAGCCCTCCTTCCTCGCGGGATTACCAGTCCTACCCTCTTTCAATATCTCGGTGCCTTATCTCAAGACCTCGAGGAAGGCAGCACTCCCTCTTCATCACACACACGGTACGCCAGTAACAACTCGTGCTCTGCTCAGAATTCCCCTCTGACGCACCAATACGCCAGACAGGTACGGACGAAGATGACGATATAGATTGCCGCATCATCCAACAACGCAAGGTGATCAAGCTACGCTCGCAGATAACTCCACCTGCTACCGATTCAGCACACTCAAGCCCACGCACCAAGAAGGCGAATGGCCTGCACTACGATATCTTCGTCGAAGCAGAAGCAGCCGCCTTCAGCAGAGCGACGAAGTAAGTATATACTGTTTGTACAAAAAGTCGTCTCTCTTTTCTATCCACATACGGAGTCTAGTAGTGGCAACAGAGACCAGCAGCTTTCTTCCCGCCCAAATGCCATGCCATGCCTCAAATACACATACACACGTCCAGTCCTTCTTTCTCCTGCCTCGCCAGTCCGCAACGACTACGCAACAATCTCACCAGGGTCCACGTACTGCGGAATCCACTTCTTCTTCCCGGCCTGGCTTCCTTCAACCTCACTCGGGAAACAAATCTGGCTTTCCATCGGGCTGTACAGATACCAGCTGCGCAAAGCATTCGCCGCGGCTCTGGTTCGTCCCTCGTTCAAGCTGGCGCCAACGCCCTCGCCAAGCTTGTCATCGCCGCTGAACACACCCACCACGAAGACAGGCGTTCGCGAAAGTCGTCCAGTTTCGGAAATCAATCTTGCGACAGGCGGTTCCCAGCCTTGGAGGTTGCAGAGCTTAGACAGATCCTGCGTGGGACGTGTGAAGTTGAACATGTTGTGCAGCGGCAAATGGCGAGACAGAATGTGGTCGTTGTGGAAATCCTTGACGGCGGAGCTTCCGGCGTGAAGATATAGTGCTCCGGCAAGTGCGCGGACGAAGCCAGCACTGGCGTCTTCGAGAGTGACAGGTTGTCTGTTCAAGTCTTCATTCGCGGGCTCCTCGACGGGCACAGATTCGAAAGAAGCCTCTTCTGCGCCTTCTGCTTCGGGCTCAGAGGCAGCGGCTTCCGACGATGCTGACGTGGAAGAGGGAGCCCCAGGGTAGGGTTTGGTATCGAAGGCGGGAAACTCGTTTGTGCCGCCGAACATGTCGTTGTAAACAATCCTGCCACTGAGTGATTTGTGTGGGTATCGCTTGCCAGATTCGTCTTGCTCGACATCTTTCACCCTCCTCATACCATCCTCAGCCATAGCGTTACCAGGTGTCATTCTCTTCAACTGCAGCAGTCCCGCATCGACTTCGGGGCCAGGCGCTGCCACCGCTTCCACACCCCATTCCAGTCGAATGCTGTTCAGTGTAGCATTTCCCACGTATCCATATGCAGCAGCCATGATGATGGACATGGGCAGTCGCGGGTATTTGCAGACCAACCACTCGGTCGTGTGGTATCCTAACAGCTCTTGCCCCAGTATCGCCAACGGAGCATTGTTGTATCCCGATCGCGGATCCACGCTCGGATCGATGAGACATCTCGCGAGTGTCTGGAGTGGGAATTTTGCAGGAAGTGATAGTCGAGCATGCAATGCCGCCAGTTTCGCACTCTTGATGGCTTTGCGATGTGATGGAAAGTTCAGCTCCGCCCTACTCTCATACTCGCTGTCAACTCCCGCACCCACTGCTCCAGCCTGCCCGTCAGCCCGGAATGGCTCATATAACGCCTCCTCTTGTTGCACCTGCTCTGCTGCTGCCGATGTGCTCGCTTTCCGTCTCGATGTTATGCCTCGTCGCTGATTCTGCCATTGCGTCTGCAAATGTTGATGCCGCGCTTGCAATTCTCTCCTCGGTACTCGGACTGCTGATGCTGATGAATAGGAACAGGTTTGTATGCATCGTAATCGCGGATTCCTAGGGGCGTGTTGCAATTGGCTTGCCCATCGTTCCAGGCGTAGCGACTTCATCAATCCTCCTCTGTGCCAAATCTTCTATCAGCGGCAACAAGATCCAGCAAAGAGAATAGAGAGTGGTGTTGTCGCGTGATGTCGTCGTCGTCAACTTTTCTCGCGACAGCCCAGACGTTGCGCTTCTCCAGAAGTCTTGGCAGAATCTCGCGACGGACTGGGAACTCACCTCCGCCTTGCCGCACCTCACC
This sequence comes from Cercospora berteroae, assembly GCA_002933655.1. NCBI lineage: Eukaryota > Fungi > Ascomycota > Dothideomycetes > Mycosphaerellales > Mycosphaerellaceae > Cercospora > Cercospora berteroae. The sequence continues at coordinate 8,185 of PNEN01000310.1, read as the reverse complement.
AACCCACCTCACCTCATCCTCACCACATCCCACGCCACCACTATGAGAGTCACACAGATCCTGCGAGGCGGTGGGGCCAAGGTTCCGTACGTACTGACGCTGACGAGCCACTCCGCGCCCTTCAATGGCTGACAGATGCGATGTATACAGCTACCCGAAGCACGTCTGGTCGCCCGCCGGTGGTTGGTACTCGCAACCCTCGAATTGGAAGACGAACACGGCCATCATGGGTGGCGTAATAGTGGGAATCGTCGCCATGACTTGGAATCTGAGCGCGAACCGGGAGTTCAGGAATGAGATGCCACAGGTGGGTTCAGCGGGACAAGCAGGAGCCGAAGGGAAAGCGTGAACTAACACGCAAGTCGCAGCCCGACCGGTTCTTCCCATCGCGATTCTGGACAAAGCAAATCAGAGAATATGAAGCCGAGCAAAGAGAGAAGGGCACACCGGGCTACGAGAAGCGGTAGTGGGGAGGAAGGCGTGGATAGGAGGAACGAGCTGTGGGGACTTGCAGCAACGTGTCACAGTGGGAGCAGGAGGTGACACTGTATATATGCCTCAACAAGGCATCGAGAAATGAAGCTCATATGTTCAAATTCGGCCCCCTTCAGCCGGGACACCCTGGTGCGAAAGCCATAGCTGGGACTTAGTGGACAAGGAAGGTCGAGGGCTTGCAAGCGATATTGCACCGCAACAGCCCTGCGATTTGTCAATCATATCAAAGCCATGGCGAATTTGATATGGCTTTCATCTGCCTATTGCTTACTCTTGGCCATTTGCTAAGCTAATCTGAGCAGTCTCAGGCCCGCCGCCTCGATCGCCCACAAAACGAACGCTTGCACAACATGGAGGACGTTCGTAAAATCATCATTCAGCGCGTATCGAAAGGCCTACTTTTCTCGACTAGTCCAAGAGCGAGCAACTTATTCGGCACACCCCCACGTTCCCAGAACCGGCCTCTTTGCACCGGCTTATCTTTCAACGAGGCCTTTCTCACGGAATCACCACCTAGATCTTCATCTAGACTCTGGTTCAAGTTCGTACCAGCGATCAATTGGCACTCGCTGCAATTGCGACTTCTTGACTGTCTTGCTTCCGTGATTGCCCAAGGTGGTCAAGAGATCTGCTTTCCTCATAGTCTGCAAAGAGCTCCCGCTAGGTCTGACAGGCAGTGATGATGGAGGCTGAGAGCTTGGCGGTCTGTTCGGTGGAGACTCTACTGGTTCTTGTTCGTCTGCGCTGAAGGCGATCTTGTACATGTCCGAGATATTGAGTCGCAGGTCGTAGCTCTGTAAATATGGCTTATCAGACCCCAAAGATTCAGGCTTCAGGATTGCGAAGGACGGGTCAGATCTTTCGCCAAGCCTGTGACTGCGCTGGTCGTAATCCGACGGATCTAGGTGTGGGTCATACTCAAATAGATAGCATCTCCCGATCATTTTCACGTAGGTCGCTGAGTCGCCAGTTTCTCGGTGCGAGCGGACCACAAAAGCATATTTCGTATCGAGGAACTGCCAGACGTGATCTCCATCCTCGATGCGTGCAGCGGCCAACCCGCGAAGGGCTTCGTTGGAAAGCGTGAAGTAGCTTAGAACCCTTTTACTGATGCGATGAAGAGCATCGTCGTCAACCCGATGATGCACGTGCAAGCAGTGGTTGGTCTCCTTCAACGTCCACCGGAGTCCAGGATGAAGGCTTTCTATACGGCTGCAAAGAAAAAGGCTATGGGCACATTCCTCAAGTTTCTGCAGGTAACCTCGGTCGAATGCTCTTATGCCCAGTTGGGCAGCAGAAAAAGGCTGGCAGAGGATGTCCCGCTGCTTCGCTTGCCGAGCAACGGACAATGCCACACGAAGCATAGTAGGTCGACACGATGGCTCGTGGAGGTCCATGAAGCTTAAGACTTGTTCGCACCAGGCATGTGCCTGCAGCGTGTAGTCAATCTCAAGATGTACTCTATGCTCTCCCACAAGATTGTACAGAGCATAGACATGATCCTGGTAGACAGAACATTGATTCTCTTCATATGCCAGTACCAGATCGCTGAGAAGCTTGGGGACTGGTGCGGCCAGCGATCTGTTTCGTCTGTATGCCGCGAGCTTCGTGACCGACAGATCGTCGAGTGCTAAACTGTGACCTTGCAACTCTTTCAAGTTCTCCAATACAATGGCAAGATCCTGCATTGCAAACTCTTTGTCGTCGAGCAGCATGGTGACCGTCCGGGCAAGGGTGACCTCCTGTATTATCCACTTTCGTTTCCAGTAGTTCGCATAGAGAACATGGAGAACTATGCGCAGCTTGTGCGCCTCGGTGGCAGTAGGGCTGGGTAAGCGCGGCTTGTTCAAAGCTGCAATGGCCCCATCATCGCGCACACTTACCCACGCCACTACCTTGTCGGCTTGAGCGTAAACGTCACCCATCAACTTTACTTGATGGCCCCTCTCTCGAACTGAGCTCTGGTCTATACATACAGCATCAGCCCATACCCAGGTCTCCTCGTCTTCCAGCTGGACTTTTTTCAGCAGCTGATGCAAATTGTAGCCGATCCTCATAAATCGATGGTCCTCAGGGCCCACCTCGAGCACAATGCCCTTCTGATAGTCTGGATGAGATCGCGATCTGGGCTCGTCCCATACATAGGACAGCGCTTCAAAATGTGGACATTGTGGATCGTCAATGTTAAAGGTATGCAACGATCCGGCGACCGGGTAATTGAATGAGTTCTTGAACGCACCGTTGTCTGAGTCACACTGTTTCCGCCATTGGTACAGATCATCGTTGAGCTCTCGCACTTTCTATAGCGGTCCTTCGCGTCCTGGTGACCAAGCGGGCCCTCGGGACTCAACTCAAGTGCTGTAACGTATCGCTTGTGCACCTTTTCGCTTTGGTCTAAGTCGCTCATGAAGTTGCTAAGCTCCCGATGCCACTCAACTCGTGGGTGTTGTTGATCCTCAGACTTCATCTTGGCATACTGATCCTTCCACTTGAAGAAGTTGGTTGACTCGCGTCGCGTCTCCCGTACATCGGACTTCGTCGGCGTCTGCATATAGGATGGTAGATCAGGCACGAGTGGCGGAGGAGGGAAGTGAGTCAATCCGGGCTCTAAGGCCTCGGGCTTGAAGAATTCTTCGAACGTCGTCCGACTCGTCTCAGAAGACAAGGTGCTGATGCTATTAGCTTTACTTTTTTCCGAGGACAGCCTGAGAAGACGAAAGCACCGTGGAGAGTGCGTAACATCATCGTACGTGTAGTTGCGACGAAGCTCATCTCTCCTTTACTCCTCCTCTTTGAGCTGCGAAAGTTGAGCGTCCATCTCTGCCGTCGCTCTTGCATTTTGTTCAGTGCTCCTAGCAACCCACCAGGTCCTCCATTTGCGTTCAAGACTTTTCATCTTCTCGTGCGACTCCAGCAGAGAATCTCGGCGAGCGATAGCACGTCTCTCGAGATTCGTCCTCTCGTCATCAGACAGCGAGGTTCCTAGGGACGACTTTCCCTGCAACTGTTGTCGTTGGGAGTTTTCTCTTCGTTCTGTAGTCCCACGGAACTCGTGCCATTCGTCCAGACGTTTGTCAATCTTCAGATTTCTCGCTGATATAGTGTGACCAGAGAAGCGTTGATGGTCGGGATAAAATTGATTGAGTTCACGTATCCTACTCTGGATCAGTGTGCGCGCGTCATTTCGTTTCACAGTCCGTACCAGTCTTCATAGCGGTCACTCATGGCCGCGGTGTAATCCTCGCTACAGTGATCTTGTGCGTGCAGTGTCGTCTTGGCCTCCTGTTGGAACATGCAAGGAAGGTATTGCTCAAGGTCAAACCTTCACAAGGCTGAGGTTCTATCCCAAGGCTGAGGACCAGAGTCGTCCTTGGGCAACGCGAAACGACGCCCTGCTGCATGAAGGCAACGGCGCTAATGCACAGCGCCACCTTCTAGCCACTCATGCACTCCAGACGCAGCGTCGAATGAGGTTGACCAGTTCCACGGACTTGATTCGGCATCCATCGTATAGGTACAGTTACAGGTACAATCTCCTCGAATGGGAGAATGATCATGAGGCCTGGCCTGGGGACTGCAAAGTCGTTGCCATTGCACTGCTGACACAAGCGCAAAAGGCTGAAAGAAGTTCAATTTGTGGTGGCAGGAGGCCGCCTTCTTGTCTCCAACCGAAGGATCAGAGGAAGTCGTGGCCTTCAATTGCGAAGTTCTGGCTGTGGAAATCTTGGAGAGTCCTGAAAAGGACAAGACTTTTGCTTACCGCACAGCGCCAGTGACGTCGGATTTTTCTCTCCATGGCCTTCTTCGTGCCAAAGCCCTCTTCAACACAACATACCGCATAAAAGTCCTGCTGAGAAATCAAAAGAACCGAATTGGAAGCAAAACAATCGCTCACGGCTCAATATACGCGCCTGCACCATCAGAGACGGAGACTGCTTTAGACTCGAATCCAGACAGCTACACGGCGCCTATACCAGCGTCAGAAAACTCCCGACGACTTGCGGTACATACCATTAGACCATGAACGACCATTTGAGGATGTGGATCCTAAAGGAAAATATGATGGCTGTGAGTCCGTGTATCTGGTTGTGAGAAAGTGGTGTGACTTACTGCAAAGAAGGAGTTTGCAGACCCAAAAATTCCCGATACTATTTGGTTAGTTAAAACCAAGAAACTGAGAGCAAAAGTGCAAAAAACAATCGATCTTGGTCCTGAGTGGTGCCCGGCAGATACCCCATGGACTCAAGTAGACTTTCACTTGAAGTGAGTGGGAAGTAGCCAGGAAATCAGGCGCAACTCTGGAGCTGCGAATTATTGATTATACCACCTAGCCATGAACGATCGTTCGAGAAGAGGAAATGACAAGAGCGATATGTACCTCACCCAATGCCAGATGAGGCCTGTGGAATCTTGACCTTCTGTCAGCCATCCTCAAAATTCTCGGCAGTGAAAAGTAAGGACTTGGCTTCATACATACCATAGAAAAGCTGTCTAGCCAAAACAAGATCACCTCTCCTCCCTCCTTTTGAACTCCACCCAAGGCCCCTCATTCCGACTCATAAACCAATCCTGCAACTGATACTCAAACCTCTGCCTCTTTCCCGACTTGATCTCCCTCTCAATGAAACCAGAAACATGCTGCTCCGATGACAATCTCATCTCAAACTCAAACACCAATCTCGCAACCGCAATACACAATTCCATGTATACCAGCGGCTTTCCCAAACAAGCTCGATGACCAATGGAGAAAGGGTTGAAAACCAAATTGAGAGCGTCGCGGTTTTGCGGGTGAGGTTCTTCTCCTTTCGTTGCGGGAAGCCATCTTTCGGGATCGAAGACAAAGGGCCGGACGACGAAGTCGGCGTGGTGGTGGATCGCGTAGATTGGGACAGCGACGTCGATACCGGCTGGGAATTCCAGGCCCATTTGTTCGATTTTCAGTCCTCCAGGCAAGACTTCTCGCGGAAGTGCGCCTCCCACTGCAGGCGTCATTCTCATTGTCTCATCAATGACCGCTCTCAGATAGGCACAACCTCGCATTTTCGTCCCCACTCGAATCTCTTCCCTATCTGTGAAAGTAGCCAGGATTTCCGCTTCCAATTTCCGCAGTGCATGAGTATTATGCAAGAGATAATACAACGTCGCAGACAATGTCGTTGAAGTGGTATCACTCCCCGCAACAATCAATGTATTCCCTTCCATCCACAATTCCGGCATAGGCATTCCTTCGCCTGTCTCTGGATCCTTCGCAGTAAGTAGAAAAGAGAAAATATCTTTGCGGCCTTTGCCTTCGCCGCGTTTCTGTCGTTCCATGACGTCCATGACCTGTTTCTTGCCGAAAGCGAGATATTGGCATCGGTCGAGGTACAGACCTCGAAGAATTGGCAAGACCTTTTCCAGACCAGTGTAGAGAAGAGCAGGCATCGCAGCCACGACGTAATTGCGACGAGCAGCCCGGCCAAGTAAGAAGATTCCTCTGCGATTCTCGACCCGCTCCCCGAGAGTTCCCAATGACTTGCCAAAGACCAGATCGCCCATGATGTCGAATACGAGCCAGTTGCACCACGCGGCCATATCAAGTGGCTTGCTCCATTCGCCTTTGCCGGTCTTCTCACCCTCTCCAGCACTTTCCTTCTCGACAACTTCTCCAACGCGATTCACCAGATCCTCCACATGGCCCCAAACATACTGCTCCATCCCCTTCATGGCGCCGTCGGAAAAAGCCTGTCCCATGACTCTGCGCTTCCTCGCATGATGTGCCTTCTCGGTGGCCAGTAGCGTACTAATTGCCTGTGGTGCAGCACGGAAGCATTTGTAGAATTCCGCTTTCTGCACATTCGCCCCATGCGAATAGATGGCTTTCAATGCAGCTGGATCATTGATGCTGAGAGAATTGGGCGCAAAGCGAACAACGGGCCCGTACTTGGCGTGCAAGTGGTAGAACAATATATGTTTGTCTCCGATATAAGCATGATATACATCGTACGCTTGCGTGAGTCTTCCGAGGAAAGGTCCAGGATATTTCGCAAGAGGATGGAAGTGTAGCTGGTAGACGACGTAACCAGTGAAGATTGTGAAGATGAGGCCGAGAATGGTAAGGCCGGAGACACAGCGGATTGAGCTGATGCAGTCTTGTGCCAGAGCGGAAATCCGGACGTCAGAAGAGAAAGGTCGCCATTCTAGTGCCCTTTGCACGAGGTTGCTGCCAGCAGCACTCATGCTGGGCGTCTGTTGTACAATCCCGCTCCGATGCGAGCTGTGCAGTTGAAGAGTACTGTACCGATACGAGAGAACAAAGTAGAATACTAGAACACGACGCAAAAGAGAGATGCAAGCCGAGTGTGTGAGGAAGGAACACAGCTCCTCCCACTTATCAAAAAGCGAAGTCGCGTTCAGAAGAGAAGGACCCCAGGTTGAACAAATGGCCGCCTCGTGGCGTCGGCGTCGAGGTTCGTCGTCCGTGCTGACCAATAGCAAGACATTGAGGGGAAGTGGCTTCTCTCTGGTGTCTGGCGATCCCGTGCCACGAGCAAAGCTTGACGAGCTGTGCTGCTGCTGTTTCGTGCTTGCTTTCTCTCTTCAGGCCAGCAACTGCAGCTCATGCTCGGTCCCGCCACAGTGCCGATGAGACTCACAAACGTATGCTACGCACCGTTGTTTGCTTCTCCTGTGTAACGACCAACATGGTGTCCTTGGTAATGCGACAGAAAGACTGCAACAGCCTCGTGGGAAGCTGAAGTGGGATGTCAGACATGGGTCTGCGGTCCAGACCTTCCGGTTGCTGGGATGAAATTCGGTACGCGTCGATATGGAGGCCGAAACCTTAGTAGTTGCTACTACGTCTTACCTTAGTGTTTACTTAGTTTGTTAACTACAATAGCAACTACTACTGTCGCTATCGCATTGTCGCATTAAACAACCTATTTAGCAGTTTATTATACGCCTT
>PNEN01000304.1:0-57794 GCA_002933655.1 Cercospora berteroae | reverse complement strand
GGTTATAAATCTTTAGCATATTACTACGTAACCTAGGCATTACGTAACCCCCACGTAACCCCGCTCTTATAAGGACTCTATAAAGAAGGTTAGGTTAACTTTTAAGTAGTCGAGCTAAGTCTTTAAGGATTATATAAGAACTAGGTAAATATATATACGTTACCTACGCATCTTATAAATCGACTAGAATTTTGGAAGCAAACACAACCCCCTAGGCTAAGCCTAACTCCCTAAGAACTAACCTGACTTCTTAAAAGCTAACCTGTCCTTTCGAAAGTAAATTTGGCAGCCCAAAAGCTGACCTGACTTCGGGACCCTGCGAACGAGGTCAGGTTAGCTTTTTCGCGGTCAGGTCAGGTTTTATGCGGTCAACACAAGAAACAAACACCCGCGTCCTCCATGATATCTCTTTAATGCAAACCTCGCCGTTATTGTCTATCTATAGATTGGTAGATAGAAACTCACAGCTGTGCTTCAAATTTCTTGCCAGGAACAATAAACAAAATGAATAAAAATGCATTGTACAGAAAAGAAAGTCATCATCTACACGCCCTAGTATATATGCAATGTAGTCCCTCCCTTCCCATGCAAATGCATATCCCACGCAAATGCATATCCCACGCAAATGAAGCAATTGTCCTAATACGCGCCATCTCTTAAAACCCTGCTCTGTCAATATATATACACCATCTGTCTCTTTCTGAAATGCTTTGCCTGCCTTGTTCTTTCCTCCACTCTAATCATAACACATGAGAATAAACACCCGCGATGGTGAGTGATGTTGGAAAGATCCACCATTTCCCAAGTCGCATGGCCGAAGAAGGGATGGCCTCACGACTCCCTCCCACATCCCACACAAACCAACCTAACCCCATCTTTTCCTTTGATAGCACTAAAACTTCTGCCGCGACAGTTCCGACACTGTTCCTCGTGTTCTTTCGCATCTTCATATTCGCTGAGTTCTTCATCCGTCAGTTCATCAGATAGTTTACTGACATACGACGCTTGAGTATGCGCTCGAGATAGTTCCAGATCCTTGTCGAGATGGAGGTGGTCTTTGTCTAGGAGTCCTCCGGGCTGAAGAAAACCGTTGCGATGGTCCTCTGAAGGTTGCTGCTGCGATTGAGCGACAGCATGCTGTTGGTCTTGCGGTGGAGGTGTATGGTGAATACGCTTTGCATGTTCTTCCCAGACCTTGGGGTCGTAGAACATATAAGATCGTCCATTCGTGTCGATATTCATTGGGTTCTCCTCTTCATGCTCCTTTTGCTGCGGCGAAGATCGCGAAGGGATCGTGTTCGGTGATTCGGCAGCGTGCCTGCTGGGATTGGAGCTTCCGTTTGTAGGTTGTCGGCTTATAGGTGAAGGAGAGCGAACCATGACGTCGGCCGCTAAAGGATGCTGAGTCTGAGGTGAGCGGACACTATCGGATCGCTCATTCGTCGGAGGCATCGTCCGTCCTCGTTTACTGTCTATGGACTTTTTCGGTGATACGCTGCGGTCCTGACTTGGAGCTTTTGTGGAAGCCTGCGAAGGCGGATATGTCCTTGCCGACGACCGCGCGTCGTTGATTTGTGTCATGCTCGAAATTCCCTGCCTCCAGGATATGATCCGATCGCTGCCAACCGTGGTTGGTGTAGATCTCCTCGGCTCGCGTAAGCTTGTAAGACTAGGTTTCGATACCAGTGAACGAGCAACAGTTTTAGTGCTTCTCTTAGAAAACACTGAGACCCGATCATCGTCCCGCTGTCGCTTCGACCACGCACAGTCTTGCCGGAACACTTTGATCTTGCCGGTGAAGTCAGCAGTCACAATGATGTTCCCATCTTTGTGCGCGGTCCTAGCCACATAGTGCGCTGGGAGATTTTGCTTTTCTTGTTCAGAAGGTGCTATACTTCCGGTGAAAGACGGCGGGCGCGAACTTGAACGAATGCTTTCCGCGCCAGATCGCTCAGCATGGCTGAGGAGTGTGATTGGAGGTGGGTTGCAGAGGTCATAAACTGGATCGCCAGATTTGCTCAGGTGCTGCCGCGTCTTTGTTGGTGCGATGCACACTACTGTGGCAATCGAGTTGTGCGCATCGAACATTTCCACGGGAGTCTTGTCCCTTCGGTCGCCATGGTTGTGTTCCATCGACCAAAGATATGCTTTTTTATCCTCACTGCCGCAGACAATGTACGTCCCATCGTCACTCAAGCTCGCTCGGATCTGACTGCAATTGTTCTCATTCCCTCGAAATTTAAGCTCTAGACTCTTGTCGCGGAAATTGTACAATCGAATCCGTGAGTCGTTGCTCGTGATCAAGACTTTGGTATCACCGACAGAGGTGTTAAAGGCCTGGATGCCAGTGATCTTGCTTCCCTTAGCGTTCTGTCCTCGAGTGGATCTAACGTGGATTTGTGTCTGGTAGCGAAGTCCTTCGGTCTCGAAGAACATGCACAGCCCGCTCAAACAGCCGGCCATGGCTGATTTGCCGTCGGGTGTGAATGCAACTGCAGTAATCATATCCGGCACTTGTGCTGCAAACGCCACATTCTTGTCCGGAATGCTCCATAATCGTAGCTTTGAGTCCAGAGAGCCGGCCAGGAAGAACCGATCGTCTTTGGGGTGAAACACTATCGATGGAACGAAGTCGTTGTGCTTGAACGTGCAGAGGCACTCTTTGCGCGAGACGTGCCACAATCGAACAGTCTTGTCCATCGAGGAAGACAATAAGAAATTGTTCTTGCTCCAGCTTAGATCCAGTATTGTTGATGAATGGCCTTCGTACTCGCGAATTGGAGTGCTCTGGAAGACCGGAGCGCTCAAGTGCTCAGCATATGCATCGAAGCCCTTTGCTTCACTCTCCTTTGCTTCTTGGCGTTCATGCTTCGCTCGATCGTCCGGACTGGCCAACACAGCCCATACCCTAACAATCTTGTCTGCCCCTGCTGCGGCGAGATATTTGCCATCGCGGCTGAATTCCATGGCCCATACCGTGTCACACGCATCAGGTGTCGTGGATGCCTTCCGCCTCAGTTTATTGGCTGTATTCTGCCTAGCCAGATCGGATTTCTTCCCGCAATTCAACTCCTGCGCAAGAAATAATCGATCGAAATCTTTCTCCTTTTTATGCTTCGATCTGACCTTAATATACGCCGGCGGTTGTGGATGCCGTGGGTTGAAGCCCATGTTATCGACCTTTTGGGTGAAGACTTCGGCATCGTTGCCTTCGGGTCGATCATCGCTGGTGTTGTCTTCTTCATCGGGCATTTCTTCTTCAGTAGCATCCTTCTTCTTTGTGCCACCCATGAGCCTGCTTAGGAACGAAGCAGCCTTGACGCCCTTCTTCAGGTCCTTGCGCAACTCTGCTCGGTCCCGGTCCGAGACGGTCGTGTCGTTCGTATCGGTTCGGGTAGGGTGGTCGAAAGCTGGGCCTGGCGATGTGGCTTGGTCCTCCTCAGCTCCAGGTTGTGACTGGCCATCATCGCGCTGGACTCGCCCATCCACCGTCTTGGGTCGGGGGGAATTGGAGGTGTTGCTGGGAGGACTCAGTGGCGCATTAGTTCGTCTAAGAATATGCTGTGGACGCGCGACAGTCAGCATCAGGCCGGGGCTGAATATGCCTTGCTTACCACATGCAGTACGACACGACGCAGCTGCAGTGGAGTGCAAGTGGGTAATGAGTACGTAGTTGCGGGCAGCACGAGGACGCGAGAAACCAGATTCGCTTACCTGCGATAAAGGATCGATAGCCGGGGGTTCTGTCGCTTGCTCGGGGTGTTGCTGCTGCTGTGGTTTGCTCGCATTGACGTCGTGCCGTGCTTGGCCGTTGGAAGCGACTGCGGACGCGTTTGTCGAGAGCGTGCGTATCAGTCTTCCAGGCGACGCCCAGGCGGAAGACGACGACGATTCGGGTCGGCCTGTACTCATAGTCGCTGGTCAGCCTCCGCATTCCAGTGTCGCAGCGTGGAAGCCTATCCAAGGCCCGGCGACGGCTCTCTCGCGCTGTCCCTACCATTATGCTTGCCAGGCGTGCTCGGTCTCCCGCCCCCCACCACCCTCGCGCTCAGCCCCTCCGCGAAGGCTCCGCCGTCCTTGACCGGGCTCTGCGCCGGGCTGGGAATGCCGTGCTGGTTATGCGGGTCGGTCAGAGTGATGGCGGGCACATGAAAGAAGTCGGTCATGTCCGCTTCTCCTGAGATGGCAGTCGACGTCGTGCGATCTACGACGGGAGCTCGAGCAGCACACTTTGTGAGATCCTTGTCGCATTATCAAGTCCAACGGCCAGATCTCCCCCGCGCTCAACCAATCTGCGCCGGTTTCGTAGGTGCCAGATATTTGTGCTCTCGCGATCCGGAGGAGCGTCGGAGTTAGCAGGCCGTGTTCCGCGCAGAGGGCTGGAAAAGGTCGAGCGCGCACTGGGAGGAGCGTCGGAGTTAGCACATGTTATCGCGCGCGTCATGCAAGTTGGCTGGACCGGATCCAGAGGCTAAGCAAGGATAAGCTGAGTGCCATGGATGGCTGTGAGGCTGAGAGCATCATCTCTCCGGACGAGAGCAAGATGGACTGGAGATTCCTCCCAGCGTCACGTCATCGCCTCGCGACTCGGATCCACGCGCATCGCATCTGCACAAAAACTGCACAACGCGCGCGCCACGAGAGGCAAATATGGTCAGACGCGACGTCCGTAGCGACCCGTACGAGCGCGCAGCGTTGCCTCTGGTTCGTCGACTCGCTGGAAGCCCATTTCGGTGCTCAGGTAGCACAACGTAACGTGCGCGATGTATTGGTATCGAAATGACTGACGCGGATCATCAGGCACATGTCTCAATTCAGCCGCGCCAGCAAATGCCCGAGCCTCGCGAAGTTAAACCGACAGAATAGTGCGGGCGGGCAAGGATGATGAGGAGAACAGCGGTGCATTATCGTATTTGACACATTCCTTCGCATTCATCCAACGACGCGTCTTGCACGCTTCACTGTACGTATTCTTTATCTTCTGTATTGCCGATCGTCCTCAAGACGAGTCGAGAAAAATCCAAACCACCAGGTATCATCCAGCCTGAACGCCTGTGGCCATGCCATGCCGTATCATCATTCCCATGTCCCATGCGCCGTTCTCATAAAAACACACATCATACATCGCGAGACAGCTAAAAGTCCTCATCGAAAACAAAGTCGCCGTTCATCTTGGGTGCATCAGCAGCAGGTCCTGTTGAGCTCTCGGTCTTGGCCTGTTGCTTCTTGTAACCTTCCATGACACCAGCCTTCTGGTAGTCGCCAACACGCTTCTCGAAGAAGTTGGTCTTGCCGCCAAGAGAGATGTTCTCCATGAAATCGAAGGGGTTGGTGGCGTTGTAGAACTTTTGGTTGCCGAGAGAGAGCAACAGTCGGTCAGCGACGAACTCAATGTACTGGCACATGAGCTTAGCGTTCATGCCGAGCAGTGCGCAAGGCAGGGCATCGGTCAAGAACTCTTGCTCGATGGCGACAGCCTCCACAATGATGCTTTGCACGACAGCCTTGGAAGGCTTGTTCCTGAGGTGCGAGAACAGCAGGCAAGCGAAGTCAGTGTGCATGCCCTCGTCACGGGAGATGAGCTCGTTGGAGAAGGTGAGGCCGGCCATGAGACCGCGCTTCTTCAGCCAGAAGATGGAGGCGAATGAGCCGGAGAAGAAGATACCCTCGACTGCAGCAAAGGCGATCAGTCGCATGGCGAAAGTCGAGTCCTTGTCCGAGATCCATCGCAGCGCCCAGTCAGCCTTTCGGCGAATGCAAGGAATGTTGTCGATGGCGTTGAAGAGGTATGTTCGTTGCTTAGGCTCGCTGATGTAAGTGTCGATGAGGAGGGAGTACGTCTCGGAGTGGATATTCTCCATCATGATCTGGAAGCCGTAGAAGCATCGTGCCTCAGGGATTTGCACCTCGGCGCTGAATCGCTCGACGAGGTTCTCGTTGACAATGCCGTCGGACGCGGCGAAGAATGCAAGGACGTGTGAGATGAAGAAGCGCTCGTCGTCATTGAGCCGCTTGTTCCAGTCGTGAAGATCCTTGGACAGATCAATCTCTTCGGCGGTCCAGAATGATGCCTCGGCCTTCTTGTACATGTTCCATATCTGAGATGTCGTGAGCACGCGTCCCTCCCACCACTTTACGCGTCCGAGTCGCGTCGCGTTGACTTACCTCGTGGTACTTGATTGGGAACAGCACAAATCGTTGCGGGTTCTCCTGTAGTATGGGCTCGATCTCTGATTCCTCCTCTTTGACTGTCTCGGACTCGATCTTCTTGACTACAGGCTCAGGCAGGTCATCGGGAATGCCCTTGACTGGAATGGCGACCTCGTCTGACGCGTACTGCGACTCGCGGTTCTCCTTGTCGGCCTCGGAGAACTGCACTTTCTTGATTGGAGACTCCATCTTGAGTGCTTCAAGGGCGGAAGTTGCCTGCGAGAGATGTGTTAGAGACTGAGATCAGGGTCCGGCGGCGAGAACGTCATTGTGCGAACCTTCTTGCTAGGCGTCGTTTGCACGCTCATGGTGGATGGGTGTAGATGTGCTCGGAGTGATGTCGACGAAGAACAAAGACAATGGATCGTAGTCGAGCGTGGCAAGATGATGTCGTGGATGTTGGGAGTAGACAAAGACGCGAGAGACGAGGAAGACTTTAAGGCTTGACGCGCGACGCGTGCACAGATGTTTTGCCAAGCCGCGTTTCTCCCACCAACGCGTCTTCCAGCCACGCTCTGTGCTCGATCTCTGATCTCCGGTCTTCGGCCCACGCGATGATGATGGAGACACGCGCGTGCATTGACAATCGGACGATTCTGCGGTCAGGGTGGTATGTCTCCTTCACGCCGGCTCATTTGCTAGCAGGCAGCATCTCCACCGGCGAGGCAGCGAGTCCAGTATTCACGTCCTCACGCGTTCATACAGTCGCGTTTGCAGACACTTTACCACTGTGGTATTGCCCTATCAATGCAGCATAGTGAGCTGCTTCTTAGACTGTAAGATAGCGGGGATGGCACTCACTTGTACTCTGCCACAGGCCAGGTCTCATCGGCGACTCAGCAACAAGTGCATACGTTGGCCGCTTCACGTTACTGCACGCGATCCGAATCAAGATGTATCACGGAGACAGAATCAAGTTCAATTGTGGGACCAGACAGCGTGAGGACCCTCCTGTATCCCCAGATGAGCGGCCAAGTGAAGACAGATCTCCTGAAAGCCGTGAACAAGGTAGCTGGGCACGTGTGTCAATTGATCGCGCTGGTCGAGTGAAGTTGTCCGGAAAAGCCATGAGCATGTGTTCAATGTGAGCGTTGCCAGAACTCAAGTGAAGCTCAGAGTGGAGCCAGGCAACTGCAGAGATAGAAGTCAATCAACGGGTTTGCTCTTTCCCTCTGAGCCAGGAACGCCTAGCGGCACACACCAATATCGCTCAGCGTCGAGCAAGACTTCCACTTCTTCACACCATCCGACATACACACACCGCACAACACAATGTCGGTCCGCACCGCGACCTTCAACCCATCACCCCTCGCGAGTAGATTGAGTCCAGCAACGCCGATTGCACCACTGACTGTTTGGCAGAGGCGACGCCGCCACATCTTCGCAAGAAGGGGGCAGATGGTTCGACCAACATCGGCGCTCCTCACCCGAGGGCTTTGTTCTCTTTCGACGACTACCGGGAGGAGACTGCTTCCTTGCAAGAGACGCCAGGAAGCGACAGCACTGGCGTTCAGCTCCCGCCCTCATCTCCACCTTCAACCGCCGAGTTCGTCGACATGGACGATGATTTCGCGCCCAAGTTCGAAGCACCACCAGGCTACTTCGCAGCCGCCTCCAAGAGCCCTTCGGTCCCATTAGCGGCCTCGATACACGCACCTCCGTCAATCAAGAAGGAGCAAGACGTCGAGATTCCTGCACCAACTGCCGCGCGCTCCTTTGCCCAGTTCGCCGATCCTCTCAAGCCCAGTCAAGTCAATGATGCAGCTCCCGTCAAGCAGTATGAGCCGGAGGACCTGATTCACATTGGTAAGCAGTGCAGCAACCGCCTGCCACCGGCCAGTGCCGTTCAGGCCATGTTTCTCTACGAGATGCAGCGCCAGAGCGAGTCGGAGCGTCTCTTTCACGCCCACATGTTTCGTCTGGCTCGGTCGGAGGAGGACCTCATTGCTCAGGCTGGTCGGTTCAACGCCATCGAAGCACGTATCGCCAAATTAGATCAACAGGTTGCCAATAGCAACAACGAGCTCCGCATCACGGCCAGTGAAGGTCGTTTGGTGCAGCAGCAGCAGAAGATCGCCGAGTGTCTCGATCGTCTCGCCAATGTGGAAGGCAAATCGGCCACGATGACTGTTCAACTCGAAATTTTGAAGCAAGACCAAGTCGAAGCAGCAGCTGCCACTGCAACTGAGATCAAAGAGGCTGCTCAGACCGCTGCCACTACTGCGAGTGCCAATGGTGGTCACCAAGGCACCGGCCCCTCCAATGAAGCCTTCGACATCATGAAGCAGGAGATTGACGTCCTCTTTAAGGACCGGGACGGGATCATCACTAAGCTTGCTGATGTCAACTCTCGGATCGACAGCTTGATGAGTGCCGTCCAGCAGCTCGCCGCCAGCTCCAACACCTCCATCGCACCTCAAATGAGCGCTGCATCTCCTTTCACCCAGCGCTTGCCCGCTCGCACCAACCACGGAGATCTCGTGGACCTGAGCGTTCCAAAGGGTAAGCCAGCTGTCGGCCTGAATGGTAGCGCTCGTGCTGACGTTAAGAGCTTCGTCCCAGGCAAGCCATGGTCCGGCTAGGGGTCATCCTGGAGGAAGTTGAGGGAAGGAAGTCGCGCCACACCACAATGAGATACACTGTATCAACAAGCAGAGATTTAGACACTTGCTCAGTGAATTGTTTATGCTTGGAACGGAATGAAACGGAAGGAAGGTTTGAAGGCAGACAACGGCACGAAAACGAAGCGTTCAATTTGTGCCTCACGGCTGTCTGTCAGGTCTTGACAGCGCAGTCATCTGAGTAAAACGAGAATAATCAAAGAATCGAAACAATCGCGCAAAGCACTCTCTCACGTGCAATCCCGTGTTAGCCCAACGGCACTATAACTATGTACTTTTGTACGTCTCACAAGAATGCCAACATCGAGTTCACCCACTCCTACGCAACACCCCCAACATACTCCGCCTTCCCATCCGCATCCGTCGTCCACCACCCATCATTCCAACCTCCCCAATTCACCCACTTCTCCGCCGCCTGTGGCGTCGGTCCTGCACCCGTTACAGTACTCGTTCCTGCAACTTTGTACGTACTCGTGTAAGTCACCACTTTCGTCGTAGAAGTCTTCTTCCCGTCTGAGCCGGCTACTAAAGCTGTGTAAGTCGAACAGCGGGTTGTGGTGAGCGTTGAAGTTTTGCAAGTGGAAGATGATTTTGAGGAGGGTTTGGTGTTTGATGAGGATGGTGGTGGCGCGTGAGTGAGAGATATGGTGGAGGTTTGGGAGATTGTGGAGGTTGAGGTTATTCTTTTGGTTGTTGTGCTTGTGCTGCGGGTCGAACTTGGTTGACTGGTGGAGGAGGAGGGTGGTGGAGGCGTGGTAGTATGTGTGCTACTACTGCTGCTGCTGATTGTTTTAGTGCTGCTACTCTGACCCGAAGCACTCGTGGAATTCGTTCCCATGCTCGGAGGTTTTATCGTGACGGTTACGTTGCTGACGGGCGCTTTCTTGTCTTGTGAGATTTGGATACTTTGCCATTTGCCTGATTGATCGGTCCAGTTGTATGCGTGGGCGGGGTTGTAGTTGTGGATTGTGACTTTGCGGACGTACCTGTTGATTTTTAGTATATTTCCCAAAGAGTACTGGTTCCCAGGCGCAGTCGCATAAAGGCAGATGGGCTGTCAACGAAGGGCAGAATACTCACATCGTATAAGGCCCACCATTAACATCCGTCTCCCCACCAGCCCAGCTCTTGGTTCCCTCATTCATGCTCGGATCGCCTCCCGCCCAAATTCCCAACTGCAATTTCGATGGCGTCTGCGGATACTGATAATTGCCCTGGTCTCCAGAAGACTGGTCATATCTGAATTGTCGGATAACTTTTCCATCGAGTTGCCAGTTCAGGAACGCTTTGCGCCATTCGAAAGAGTATGTATGAAACGTATCTTGAGGACGAGAGACTTCGAAATATGCACCTCGATCGTAGTTACCTGTGATGCCTTTTCCGAAGTAGTTGTTCTGGCCTACGCCGGCGGTCCAGGCTGGGTTGCCGAAGTTGTTGCCGGAGAATTCGAAGTCTGTCGGAGCAAGGTGAGGATGTGTTCAAACTTGAGCAATATGTGGATTGGGAAGACTTTGAGACTTACCTATCTCATCGAAATCATCCGACATGAGTACCGCACTAGAAATCATGCCTACTCCACCCGCGATTCGCATTTCGATCTCAACTTTTGCGAAGAGGATGAAGAAGTTCGTCCAGAGCTGGGGCGCATCCCAGCGTTTGTTGTAGGTGAATTCTGCGCCATTGGGTCCGAAGTTAATGGTTGCATAGTTGGAGATTGTCCACTCTGGTGGAATTGACGTGACCTTGGTGAAGTCGATTTCGTATTTTGTTGTTGGAAGTCCTGGGTTTGGTTTGCAGGCACCTGTTGCATTCTTAACGGGATTGCAGGGCCAGAATTGTCCATCTTCGCGTTGTGCAGAGGCTGAGCCTGCGATCAGCAGCACTGCGCTGAGCGATTCTATCAAGCGAAACATCTTTGGAAATTAGTGAGATGCGCAGAAACGTGCATTCGGAAAACCCTACTCGTGTTAGTTGGAAAGACGAAGCAATGTGACAAAGGAATCTGGCTAGACGTGAAGTAGACCACCGCGTTCGGATTGTGCCAGCACAAAGGCTCGTGCATTTCTTTCAAGGTCTATGAATAGAGGCTGCGAGCACACTTCAACTCGACAACACGCAATTTACTGAGTTAGTGCGCAAGAAGACATCTTTATCAGGGTCGTAGGTAATTTCCAGCCCAGGTGCAACCAGTCTGTCGTAAGAGTATTGTTTCGAGCGATCGTCCAAGAAGCTCTGCACGCCGATCGTGCCATATTTCCCAGTATTCAGTGGTGCCTCACCATTAGCCTGGTAGTATGTGAAGACTGCCGCCCCTGGTGTCGACTCCTGAAACGTGGCTGTGAAGTGGTAGTAGCCCGTCGGCTGCTGGTAGAGGCTGGTGTACCATTCGAAGGAAACATTCCTGTTCGGAGATGTTCCAGCAATCTCGTAATAAAGACCTTGCGCTGTACCTTGCGCAATGAAGAGATCGTTCCAGTACGGCAGGAAGACTGTATCAGGCAAACCCCAGTCGTCGTCAGAATTCATCCTTGGCAACTGAGCATTGTCGAATGAGTAGTGGTCCACTGTGCCACTGTCGTTGCCCAGTGCAATCCAGCCATTGACTGCAACCACGACACTGCGTGTCCGTGTGCCGTATAATTCAATGGGAAATGGTAGTTCGATGGGATATCGCTCGTCGTCGAAGTCTTGCGTCGCCAATCCGTCCCCGTCGACGCCAGTGATTGGTGTAGGGCTTGCGAGGACGACAGTGGGTGTGCCGAACTGCTGCCCAATCAGGACCGTAGTGGTCTCAACGATGGTCGACGTAATCACTGGCGTAAGTGTGGCCGATGATCGGAATGTGCGTGTCGAGGTTGCTGTTCTCGTAACAACAGGACGTATGGTAGTTGTGTTTGCCCATGTCACGATTGGCTGGTATGTAGCGGACGCAGTAGGAAGGCCATTACCAAGTACACTGGTCGTACTCGTGGTTCGTTTAGTGGTTCGTTTAGTGGTGGTAGTTCTGAGAACGGGCAGGCTCATGCAGCTACAAGCGGAGGAAATTGCTGATTCAGCGGCATCTTCCAAAGAAGGAGGGAGGTCTTGTGGCTGTCTCCAACCATGACCTGGGCCGTCATGGTGCCAATGTGGCTTGCCTCCCCAGCCCCAAAATTGTCGTTTCACTGGTGCGGCCACATTTGATGCTTCGCTAGAGTTTCCGCATATTGTGGAAGTGGAAGTGAGAGTGGTGTACGAAGTACTTGTTGGGGCCGTAGCCAGCGGCCCAGGGCGGGTTATGGTACGTGTGGTATTCGAAAAGATAGTTGTGGTCGAACTATTTCCAGTGATGGTGACGACGGGCGCTCTGATGGTCGAAGCACTTGCTGTATATGTGGCCGTTACTGCAACACCAGTCTGATTCGCAGTGATATAGGTGAGCTCCGTAGACGTTTCTGTGACAGTCTGCGCCTGCACCGCGTTAATATGAGCAAGTCTCTGGGGAGTTTTAGACACTCACAGTCAGGCCCAGAACTGATGAGCACAGCGAGCTTGCTGCGTCGTAGGTCCGTAATGCTGATATGTATTGAGCTGCTGCCCTACATGAGTTATTGTAGCTAGTGGGGCTGCCCCAGTAGTACCACTGAGGTGAAGCCAAAGCACTTGTGCTCAGCAAGACCACAAGTACGACTTCGAAGCCCGCCATGAAGGGCATTCGCTTTAGGTGAACAGTGAGTGGAAGGAAAGACATATACTTAGCTTGTAGGCTACTGTCGTCTCCATTTCGACCATGCTTGTGAGGTAATGTTGCTCAAAGGCATAGTCGGAATGCTGAAGATGGCCATATCGGGCTCATGCCTTGCTCTATTGTGCTATGCGCGTGTCTCTGGCGTTCCGAGGAATGCTGCGCATGGCGTGGGCGTGAACGGCGGGAGCATTATTCTCCGATAAGGACGTTGCCATGAGATGAAGGACGTGTCGCATTTAATCCAGACCCACCGGTATCGCGCCGCTTGATACACAATCCTCTGGAAGTCCGAGCAATGAGTCGAGATCTCTTCGAAATTCGCGTACTGCCTTGCTCAGCGTATCTAGACCAAGACGGCGTGGTGCTCAGGAGGGTGCAAGAGGCCATGATCTTGGCAAGGTCGATTCGCGAGAGTTTCCTGGTCGCCAACGGCGATATTTCCAAACTTCCGGACCGTCACCAGGTGTATGGATGATGGACAGCACGTGCAAAACTGACATTCTGGATTCCCTGGCACGAGCCGGCGGCTAATATAACGTTGCATGAATCGTGCTGCTGCTCGAGAGGAGGGCAGCGCCTGCGGGAAAGATGGTATGGGGAGAGCATTGTCAGAGCTGTACAGAATGAAGTAGACAGATGTGTGCAGTGTAGGAAAATGGTGTTGCTGGAAGTGGTTGTCGGTGCAGGGGCTGGCGGAGCGAGGGTGGAGGTGTGTCGGGCGGGCAGCGGCGCGGGGTTTCCTGGCGGCTCGCTTGCCAGATGCTTGGTCGTTTCATGTAGGAGCTAGGGGTTGTTTCGACATTCAGTCCACTTTTTGGGCCGGCCTTGACGTGCCAGCAACGGCCTCGATGTGCCCAGCGCCAACCTGCGTGACGACGACGACGACACCCCCGACACACCGCACGCCGCTCCCGCCCATTTATCGCCCAGCCCACACTCCGCGCCACCACCGCGCACAGGCGCACGGGACGACGATCTGTAGCACGTTCCATCGCCAACGTCCTCAGCCACCGCATTTCCTGGCACCAACGACCACCCTCCGACGCTCCTGAGACTCGCTGATACATATCGATCTCCATTACAATCGCCATCATCCCCGAAACTCTGCTCGTCGGTCCCCTGCCATGTCGCCCGAAGCGTGCTCCCTTTCCCAATAGCGACGTCGCGCGGTTTCGGGCCCCCGAGCCTGAGTGCGAAGGACGACTCTTGCCATGACGCGCCCTAACATTGTGCGCGCCGACACGCTCGACTTGCAAGATCCGAATAGCCCCACCGCCGCTGAGCACGCAAAGCATCCCCCTTCGAACGGCAACGCACCGCATCTGGCGGCGCAGGTGCAGCACGTGCTCGAGGAACGGCATTCAGAAGAGAAGACATTGGCAGACGCTTGGGACACCGCCGCCAACCTGGACGACCAACCGGCGACGAACGATGCGGCCGATGCCCAGCACGCGCAGGAAGGCGTGACCAATGGCCAAAATGGGGAGGAAGGGGCGGCTGAAGGAGATGGGGACGCGGACGATGACATGATGGACAGGATATCGAGCTCGCCGAGCATCGAAGATGGTGGGTACTCTCTGCATTCTCGGCCTCCTTTGTACAAATTGCGCGACAGGAGAGAGCGGCCACGCTCGGCCAGTCTGTCTTCTACAACAAGCACACCGAGCACAGGCTCGACTTGCCGGTCTTTCAACCAGACCGCAGACATGACCCCAGACTCGTCACCGTTCTTGAGCACCCCGCAGCACATGCCGCTGCGGCCCACGATGGGAGGGAAGGAATGTTCGCCTATAGCCAACATTTCTCCTTTGGACGAAAAGTCGTCTCCATCTGTGTTCAAATCGCATCGACGGGGTATCTTCAGTTTTACAGCGCCGAAACATCGTCTCGAAAAGGGTAGGTATGGCCAAGAACAAAACCCAGCTGGAACGGTGGATGCGCGACAGATGTCCAGCGAGGTATGGCCGGGAGACTGCGAATCCGGCGGATCTTCTCATGACGCCGACTGGAGATGGACTTTTGACGACAACGGTGACCAGTGTGAGCCGACACAGAGGAGCCCCATTGAAAGTCCCTTCAGCAGACACTCTTTCATGCAAAGCACGACCGACGTATCATACCACGTGCATGAGCGTCCACCAAGCTTGTCCGGCATGACCAACTTCGACCTGGAGAGCGTCTTACTTCCGACTGACGATCCTCTGCTCGACATACCACCATCGCCCACGAGTTCGACTGCCTCCTGGGAAAGTATGCCGGAGACCATTTCGGAACACAGCGATACGGGCGGATACTTCAGTGACGGAGACGATGATGACGACGACGCTTTCTTTGCTCGCGATGCGCAGTTGATCGATTATGGTTGGGGATGCGAGTGCTTACATGATACAGAGGACATCGATTTCGAGTTCGTTTACGCACTGCATACATTTGTCGCCACTGTTGAGGGCCAGGCGAATGCTACCAAGGGCGACACGATGGTATTGCTCGACGACAGCAACAGCTATTGGTGGCTGGTCAGAGTCGTCAAGGACAGCAGCATCGGTATGTTTCCAGAACACACACGTTGCTGCAGGTCATTAACTCCCGATAGGCTACTTACCCGCCGAACACATTGAAACACCAACAGAACGATTAGCGCGGTTAAACAAGCACAGGAACATCGATGTTCGTCTGTCCACCATATAATTGAAAGCGTACTGACCGTGCACAGTTATCTGCTACGATGCTCAGCGACAATTCAGAAAAGTCCAGGAATCCGCTAAAGAAGGCAATGCGGCGGCGCAATGCGAAGACCGTGCAATTCGCAGCCCCAACGTACGTCGAGGCCTCGGATTACGATTACTCGACCGAAGACGAGGAGAATCTTATCGAGCCTGCGTATGGTAATACGCAAGAAGCAGAGAGCACGGCACAAGAAGAAGCCGAGTCGGAGGCAGAAAAGGCTAAGAAGGCCGAAATCGAGCATCCCGAAGCAGAGAGGCGCTCGAGCACAGGTTCTAACCGTGCCTCGTTCGATCGTGAACAGGCTGCAATGGCGGCGCAAGCTCTTGCAGAGGCGGGTGTGACAGGTGATGGGCCCCATGGTCCAAAGACTGGTGAGTTGGATCCAAGAGGCATCGATGGACACAGCATACCAACCGTGGAAACAGAGGCTGCCCCGCTCAAATCAAAACGAACACGAAACACGGATTCATTCCTCAAAGACGACAAAATCGATACTGTACGAATCACACTCACTCCAGGATTACTACGCGAGGAGCAGGCGAAAGATGGGAAGTCACCATCAATCGATACCGCACGAAGCAGCAGCTTTGAAGAGCTCAAACCAACTACATCTCCGATTGAACAGGCCTCCGGGAAGAAAGACGAGAAAAGGAAAAAGGAAGACAAGCCAAAGAAGAGTGGCGGCATGCTCAGTGGGCTGTTTAAGAGCAAGAAGAAAGACAAAAAGGCCAAAGAAGCGGCGAGTGATGCTGATTCCGAAAAGGAGAAAGTGTCCACCGAACTCTCGCGAGAAGGCTCGCAAAGAGGCAGCCCGAACCTCAGTGGCAAGCTTTCTCCCATTGACAAAAGCTCCATTTCTTCGCCGACTGCGTTCCGACATGACTACCATGAGGACGGGCAGCGTCAGTCATCGTCGCAGGATTCGACTCAGGCATCTTTCGTGGCAGAGCTCGAAGGCTCACGTGTCGCTCATGAAATGGGGACCTCAAGTCCGGACAACGAGCTTGGACAACAAAGCAGCGCCGAGTCTGAAGCACAAACAGCGGAAGAAGCGCCCCAGCCAGAAAAGCCGAGTGGCATCAGCAAACTGCAGAGTTCTGTCGCCCCAATTACCAACATGCTGCACCTTGGCGACAAGGAAGGTAAGCCCGCAAAGGCCAAGAAAGCTAAACAACGAGTGGAGCTTGACGATTTCGACTCGCCAGTGGACGATACTGCAAATCCATTCGAAGACCCGGAGAAGACCAAGGAAAGCGAGAGGCTGTCCGAAAGCCCCGTCGAAATTTCTAGCCACACGTTCATGCACGGCACCGAGACCATACACATTCCAGACACGTACCACGAAGATTCTCCAGGAACGGACACTTCTGGAGAACCAGAGAGCCTTACAAGCTCGCCTAGCATCATCGATCATCCCACCGTGCCGGGCGCAGCTGCATCTGGCGTGCATGATGGAGACGACGACTCGACACCGACAGCACGCTCACCCATTGCAGTGACACCGCATGAGAAAATAACTGCAGGGATCGAAGAAGCGGGGACGAAGTCGCCAGCTACACCCAAAGCAGCCACTCCACAGCCTACCCGTGGCCTATCAACAG
The DNA here is from genome assembly GCA_002933655.1 of Cercospora berteroae. Classification (NCBI taxonomy): domain Eukaryota; kingdom Fungi; phylum Ascomycota; class Dothideomycetes; order Mycosphaerellales; family Mycosphaerellaceae; genus Cercospora; species Cercospora berteroae. The sequence goes on along the minus strand of PNEN01000304.1, from coordinate 40,908 downwards.
ACAGTACCGCTTCCAAGTCGTCAGCTACGTACCCTTCGCCCTCATCGTTCCCATCACCTGCAACGTCTCAGCAATCCTGGTCTGACGAGAGCTTGAAGGCTTGGCTTGAGGACGGGAGCGAGGTGCGCGACATGCTCGTGTTGATTCACGACAAGAGTGGCATCAAACCTGTTGCCGCAGATCATCCTCTCATGGTGGATCTTTTCACAGAACAGCGAAAAGGTGTACAGAACATGATGGGAGAGCTGGATAGGTTGCTAGGCAGCTATCTGCAGCGGAAAGGCGTCCGCTTCTGAGGGGCCACTGGACGCGAAGGAGAAGAAGATGGTGACGATGGAAGCAGTTCCAACCAACCTGTTACGATGCACAACGACCAATATTGTTTGATTTTTCGAGGTTTTGCAACTTCTGCTCGACTGCCGACGTCCTTGAGACGCTCCGGTTGCGCTTTCTGACAGAAGTTTTATGTTTGCATATACCCTTCCGGCGAAGCGAGCAGGCACGCAGATTCCAGACAGGCGATTGAGAAGGTAGGCGCATATATGGGCATCCTCTTCGCACCTGTCGACAGCAGGCAATGGAGTTGTGGTTTGCTTTTATGTCCACAGATACTACATCACAGAGAGAACAACAGAATCCAAGCCGTTGATTGGCGGTACTTCCTTACAGCACTTTTGCCCCCAATCAGCTCGATGCCAAGGGCTACTGCTTCGTGATGTGGGCAATCAGGACACGCGATGATGCGAGAAACAGCTACTACCTTCTTGATTAGTATTCAAATTTCTGGACCTGAGTGGAGCGCAGAGACTAATCGGATGGTTCGGTATTATATTTATCAAGGTGAGACCTACAGAAGCAGCACAACTCTATAATTAGGAACTGACTCGAACGAAAGAAGTTAGCTGGAAAGCTGTTGTGCACACCAGCCCAAGCATCCTTGTCTTTCTCTACCTGACCGCCTCACACAATTGCCACAGCTACGGAGCTTTGTAGATCTCCACGTCATCTCCTACACCACACGAACAGTACATTGACAGCACCGTCTCCAGATCTCCGCCGCTCCGCGTCTTGTCCTCGTATTCAGCGGCGCGAAATCACTTGATCACTCACCAATCTAGCTTACGAACATGGATCACAGCGCTTTATGCAAAGTCTCTGCGGTATTTACTTACCGAGGAAAACCTTTGTCACTCTGATCTCTCTACTAGGGCCTCGTATGGGTCGTATGGCCAAGAAATAGTTTCACGGCCCGAAGAGAGAGTATACATGTTCGTGCGCCATGACCACGATATATAAACCGACTCATCCTTCTCGCTATCTTCTTGATCCTTCATTCAGAACAAGCCACAGCCACTAATCAAGTACACAACACCACCACATCTCTCAAACAACAAAACAAGACCATCAAGATGCACTTCTCGGCCCTCCTCGCCGCCGGCGCCGCAACCCTCGCAGCCGCAGCTCCAGCAGCCCAACAAGGCACCACAACCTCCACTGAAGGCGGCCCAGGCGCCTTCGAGGTCTCCCGCTTCCATTACGTCTGCGCCATCGGCGAGCCACGATACTGCCGCTGGTCCTTCGACCTCGCCGTCTCCGGCTCCGCACCAAACCACCCAGCTCTCCCAGGCCCATACTACTGCGAGGGCTCCTCCAACAACACCTTTTTCACGCCATGCAGCTCCGTCAGCGAGACTCAGGAATTGCTCGCATACATTCCAGAAAACAACGTCGTGCAGTTGCAGTACACTGCGCTCAACTACAACAACGGCGTCACGTATGCGTACTTTGGAGAGTACCAGACTCAGCCGAACAACCCTTACCAGGCTACCAACTTCACGGTTGCTGAGTCTGCTGTTAAGGAGTACTAGATCAGTTGGGGCAATGGAGGGGTGATGTGATGGGGTTTAATGCAGGAGATCGAGAGGACACTTTCTTGTGGAAGAGCGGGATAACAGATGGAAAGAGACGGAAAGACAAAAAGCGAACGGCAGGACTGCATATGTATGTACGATTATGTGGTTAATGTTGGATAATCTGTAAGATGTAAAATATTGCTTTGCCTGCATTGCGACGTGAAGGAGCGAACCTACATAACGAGTTCCTTGTGGAATACAAAAGAAATACAAGCATGATGATGGCTGATTCTGTCTGGCTAGATTCGACGAAACAGACTGTGCTCTCTGATAGTCCTCGAGGTTGATATGGGTAAGTTCGGCCATAAAATACTAGAGCCAGACTGTAGCAGAGATATGTTCACTCGTCTGACGTTGCATTAGCCTGAAGGTGATACGAAATGTCTATCTTGTCAACGTGGGCTCACCACTTGATTTCTACTCCCACAGGCAAGCTCGTGAAGCTTTCCATCTGTCCGATTCAGAGCTGCTGGCATTAATCAAACTGTGCTTCTCCGCCCCATCAAATTTTGAACAGTAGGCACTTCGGAGCATTAGCGCCATCTCACGATCGCAACTACATCGCAAGACGTCTCGAACACCGCTTCATCCCGACACGCCTCTCTTTCTATCCCCCGGCACAATCACCTGCAGGATACTGTGTCACCAAACTTCCCTTGCGTCTCATCAAAATGCGCAAGCTTCTCGGACCGTTAGGGGAGACGTCGATGGATCACTTGGCATTTCGAGCTCCTTCTCAGGAATCGCCCGAGCCTCCAGGCATAGCTTGAGAAAATGTCTAGTTGTTCATAAAGGAATACTCTGGGCTCTCAAATGGCAACTTGACTAATATCCCTCAAAGCAATCTCACTTCCTTTGCTGAGAAATATTTAACCAAGGTCATCATAATTCATCATCATGACAACCAATTCGGAGGTCATCATTGTTGGCGGTGGAGCAGTCGGCCTGGCTGCTGCATGCGAATTGGCCATCAAGAATGTCTCTGTTACGATTCTCGAGCGGGAATCTGGACCTGCAGCACCATGGAAGAACGAGAAGCTGGGCTTCCGCGAGCTCTTTGTGCCTGCCATTGAGCACTTGTATCGCCGTGGTCTGCTGAACGACATGTTCCGCAACGAGGAACGACCGCAGGCTATGCCGGAGAAGAAGGGCGGCTTTGAGTTCGCTGGTCACTTTGCTGGCATGATGATCAACGGTAACGATGTCGACTATTCACACTGGGACGATACACATCTCCCTGGACCCGCTTGTTTGCCTGGATCTTCGACACTGGGTCACATTGAGAATGTCCTCAGAGCACGTGCTGAGCAGCTCAAAGTGCCTATTCTTACTGGCAAGAATGTGACTGGCATTGAAGATACAGACAGCGGCGTCAAAGTGTTTTGCGGCGAGGAGACTTTCGAGGCTCAATATCTTATTGGGTGTGATGGTGGCCGCAGTACCATTCGCAAGAAAGCAGGGATTCCATTCGTCGGCACAGAGCCCGAGTTCACCGGCTACGCTGTTCATTGCAAGCTTGACAACCCTTTCTTGCTCAAGCCCGGCTTTAATCGATGCCCAAATGGCGGACTCTACATCATGGCCGGCCCGCAGCACATCTATGCTGTAGATCACGACCTCAGCTTCGACCGGGACCAGGAAGTGACTGCGGAACATTTTCAAAAGGTTCTCAGGAAGCTCTCCGGAACCAACGTGGTCGTCGAGCAGGTCATTCTCGCATCCGCTTTCACTGATCGCTGCAGACAAGCTGAGCAGTACCGCAAAGGCCGCGTCTTCCTTGCTGGTGATGCTGCCCATATCTATCCTCCATTCAGCGCACAAGGACTCAACTGCGGTTACATCGATGCAGTAAATCTTGGCTGGAAACTCGCTGCTTTGGTCAAGGGTTACGCTACTCCGGGTCTGATCGATACATATCAGCAAGAGCAACACCCAATGGCTGCGCGAGTACTCGATTGGGTGCGAGCACAAATTGTTACCCTTCGACCAGACGCCCATGGCAAAGCTGTGGGCAATGTTATGCGCGAGTTTCTTTACACCGAAGCTGGTGTGACATACTGCATTGGCCGACAATGGGGCCTCGATGTTCGGTATGAGATCGGAGAGGAACACAAGCTTGTCGGTCGTAGTGCTCTGGACTACGAGCTGGACGATGGCTCTCGACTGGGAACCAAGCTCGGTGCTGCGAACTTCACTCTCGTAGCCTTTGGCGACTGCAGTTCAGACATCACCAACTCCGTCAATGAGCTTAGTCCAGTGCTCGGATTCTGCAGAGCGAAGGGCGAGGAGAAGTCAGGCCTCAAGGGTGTCCTCGTACGTCCCGATGGGATCGTATCGTGGGCGACTACTGAGACCCTCAACATTGAGGTGATCAAGGCCAGCCTCGAACGCTGGATCGCGTTGCCAGCTGCTGTCGAGAAGTTCGAGTCTGTGTCTTACGAGGCGGACCAGTTGTCAAATGTACAGACACCTTTGACGACTACTGTTCGATCGAACATTGGACGTGTATTTGGCAAGGAGGGAGAGAAATACACTGGCCTTCCGACAGTGGTGACAGAGGTTCCAGCAACGGCCGATGCATGAACGGGATCGTCGAAGCGTGCATGAGGACATTCTTAGTATGAATTATAGACATCCGCACACCTGCAATTCGAAGCTTGTATAACAACGCCACAGCCATCTCCAATCCATTGATCCCATACACCCTTTGACGTAGCGCTTCAGTTGTGCAGGCCATTTGTCGTCAGCAAAGATTCCAGCTGAGAGTCTTCTGCTCGCAACCGCCTGCAACTACGATCAGCCACATGCTGCTAATGGATATCGTCAAAACCGTTGAATACATTGACAAGGGTTCAAATGATGGGCGCGGTGTCTCGGACGAGAAGGTGTATAATAATATCCCGAATCTCGCGAAACCCGAGCTTTGCAGGGTCCAGGAGATGGTCGTCTCTATTATTCACCCGGTCGACGCTAAAGCTATGGACGACGCTCGTCATGCCAACACGTAATCGATGAAGTCAAGGTCCAATCGACACTTTGACTATCGATTGTACCACCGACATGTCCAAGGAGTTGCGAACATGTCGAAACACCTCAACATTCTCGTCTCCGGAGCCGGAATCGCAGCAGGTGTCTTCACCAATTGCATACGACGGGCCTTTCCACACAATGTTCGAATCACAATGGTAGAGCGAGCACCTCAGCTCCGTTTGACTGGTGCGAGCGTTGACATTCGGAATTCTGCTGTCGATATTATCAAATGGATGGGCGTCGAACCGGCCATTCGAGCACACAGTACTGGCGAAAAGGGACTTTCTTATGTCGATGCTTCTGGCTATCCATTCGCGACTATCGCTGCGACTGGAAGAAGCGATGTTCAAAGTCTCACATCAGAGTATGAGATTTTCCGTGGAGAGCTGGCTAAGTTGTTGATTGAGCCGGTTAAGAAAGAGATCGAATTGATCTTCGATGATTATGTCAAGGACTATCAGCAGAACGACAATGGAGTTCTGGTGACTTTTGCGTCGGGGCGATGTGAGAGCTACGATCTGCTCGTGGCGGCCGATGGGTTGCGGTCGATGATTCGAGGAATGATGCTGGGCGAGGATTCAAACAAGCATATACATGACGAGGGAGTCTTTGCCGCATATTTCACCATCAATAAGGATCTTCTGGAAGGCTCCAAAGTGGCAAAGTGGCGGAATATGACTGGCGGCCGAACGATTCTACTCCGTCCTGATCCTTCACCTACTGGCCGAACCAGAGCACATATCATTACTGTCATCAAGAAGAGCGACAAGGCTAGAGCTGAGCAGCTTCGGATTGCTGTAAGGAAAGGCAATGAGACTTTCATGCAATTGATGGAGGAATGGTATCACGATGGAGATTGGTTGACGAAGGATGTGCTTCGAGCGATGCGAGAGAGCGATGACTTCTACTGTTCTCCCTTCGCTCAAGTCCGCGCTCTAAGGCTCGCTGATTCCAGAGTCGTTCTTATTGGAGACGCAGGATACTCATTACCCGGATTTGGTACAAGTCTTGCCATCATCGGTGCTTATGTGCTCGCTGGTGAACTTTTATCACACTCGAGCAATATACCACGCGCTTTGGCCAGGTACGAAGAACAAATGTTGCGTTTCACAAAGCCCAAGTTGAAGAACGATGGTGCTATGCAGGTTTTCAACCCTCAGACGAAGTGGGGACTTGCTGTACGAAATACGATCTTGAGAATTGTGACGAGGACGGGCATAGATCAGTTGGGTATGCGAGCGGCTGTGGCCTTGGGAATAGGAGATGCGCCTTTTCCGCTGCAGAAGTATCCTTGGCCGAACTAACAGGAGCGAGAGCGATAGAATTGCGATACTCCTTCCATGTGTCCTAATAATTTTGTTCGCTACAACGTCTCAAACAGAGTAATGATCTAGGTCCATGACTCCACAACGTACGCACGCAGAAGAATGATCCCAGCCACAAGAGGCAACGCAGCACGTACGATATGGTAAGTATTCCAGAGCTTCAACGACTTGTGGAATTGCAGCTGCTCCCTCTCCCTAAGCCAACTCTCTTTTGGAGGCAAAGAATGCTTCATATCAACGATCGCTGCACTGAGTGGGGTAATCAATACACCCTCCCACCACCCAACCTGCAAAAGAATGAAACACGCCAGGGCAGAATGTCGCCATGACAGTGGTCCAGTGGCTTCATGAGAATCGGAGGATTGCCACGATAGAGTGGCTGCTCCTGCAAGCACGAGGGCGGAGATGATGCTGGCTGGCTGTAGGGTGACACCGCCGCGAGAAACGAGCTTGCCGAATTGATCGAGGGCCGAGCGAGAAGAGTTCGAGGGGAGTCGGATGAGTGGGAGCACAAAGATGGTGAAGCTCCATGCAATTCCTGGAGGTTAGGCGAATATGTGTTAGCCAAGAAGTGTTGCTTGAAGACGGTAGCATTGTTGTGGGGACGCGAACCTGAAATCAATAGCAATGCGATGATGGCTGAAACTTGCAGGATATGGATGGCATCCGTGGTGGCGATGGGTGAACTCATTGTCGCGGCTGTGTGGAAGGCTGGACTGGATGTACGAACACCATCACGGCGAGAGGGCTATTTTATTGAGCTGGAGGTGGCGCCGGAAAATGGTTTTACAGCTTTCGCGGCATTGAAATTCTCGATATAGGGAGTGTTTTCTATCTCGGGCAATTTGATAGCAATCTTCCGCGAAGCATTTTCAGCGCCGGCAAACCGAATGCCAACCCAAAGCCGCCTCCGCATCTCTTGACGGAGACAAGAGGTCTGACAGGCCACATTCAAGTTTAAGACCGGGTAGCCAGAATGAGTGTGACCGGAACATAGCCTTGAATCGCATTCTGTGTTCCGCAACACTCCTCCAACTCTTCGAGCATTTTTTGTAATTCCGGCGTTTCTGGAGCAAGAAACGGGAACGACGCGACATGCTCCATCAAGCCGCTGAAGCTCGTTGTGAAATGCCATTCAATGTCGTCTTCGTCGATCAGCTGGTCATCATGGCCCGCGTAATCTGGCTCTGAGTGCAGCTTTGCTGTTTCTGGAGGTAACATGCCCACAATACCACCCTTGCCCATATTCAGGTGGATACGTTGCGCGCCCTTGTCAAACAGAGCAGGATCCAATGGCGCTACGTTGTAATGGTCCTGTGTACGTGACATGATTCCAATGGTCTCCTCGATGCGATCGGATTTAGACAGCAGCGTTCGTCCGCCTTCGTAGTTCATGCGCTGCCACAAAGCTTGAATCTTTGGATCCTCGAAGCGAGCGGGTCCGAATAAGGCCGCAGCGAAAGTTCCGCCTGGCGCGAGTTGATGTGAAATCGCCTTCATTGCGAGCTCTTGATCTGGAAAGTGCATGACATTGGCAGCGAACACCAGATCCATCTTGCCCTCTCGGAGATCGCTCGCCTTTTCGAGTTTGGCGGTGCGGTAGCTGTACCCATTGTCTCCAAGGCGAGCTCGAGCAAGTTCGACGTTGGAGGTCGCTATGTCAGATACTAGAACATGGTCGAAGCGTGACTTGAGCTGATGTGAAAAGGGCCCATTGCCAGCGCCAATATCGTGAACGTTGTTGAACTGGCCATTCTTTGCCTCATGGTAGTCGAAAATGCGCGCAAAGAACGAGTCCGGTGGACTTGGTCGACCACGCAAATAATTGTCCCAGAAGCCTTCGTCGAGATTGAAAATGTCTTGATTGACTTGGCCGTGCATGATGTTGGAATTCGCTGAAAATTGTCGAGATACTGGATACTGCAATATTTCATTGGAACTGACTTTCGTATTGTTTGTTTGTCGGTCGATTTAGTCGGCCCTCGCAGGATCGGTCGAATGTGCCGACCTTTGGTCGGAGCGCGGATTTTGTCAAAGAGCACGGCTTTTCGGAACCGCAACATTCTCTCGTGCAGTGTATAAGTCATACCGATTGCAGGAAATGTTGACTGTCCTCAAAGTCGCCAGTCATAGGACATCATCTCGCAGAAACTGCAACACAACAATTGGTCAGCTAAAATGACAGTTCTTGCCACTTCCAGACTTCACATTGAAGGCGACTTTCGCGGATATGGATCTCTTGACAAAAGCCCACCGGGAGCACTTGAGACGCTGAATCGATTGATGCAGAATAACCATGATGAATTCGACATGTTCTGGAGGCCAGACGCTGGCCACAATCATACTGCACACTCCCTGCTGAGCGTTTACGCACTTGGCGGTAGCTCCGCAGACCTGGAACGAGCATATCGAGATGATGACCCGCACCAGGTCCCGATTGGAGCCGTGGACCGCTCTATTGTCGCATCCCTCAAAGACCCTCGGATATTCATACATCGCATGCAACGGCTAGATCAATACTCCAATTATTTGCGATTCTTCGAAGAGATAATTGAAGCCAGAGGCTGGAAGGCTGTAGTCGTGGAATATCTCTTCAGTCGCTCAGACGTAGCGGAAGCAATGCTGGGACAGCTCTTCGAAGGCGCTTATCATCCACTCATCCAACTGGGATTCGGAATCGAATTCGAGTTACCTGGACTTGTGGCCGAAGGGCTCGCACACTGTGCCGCACACGATGCCGCGAACATTATTCCGTTCTTCCAGAAGGCAGAGAAATTGGCAAAATCAGGATCAGTCGCACCTGCGCCGCTCGTTGAGCTCTATAGGGAGGTGCGCGATACCGAAAAAATTCGACTGGCAGCAAAAATGACGCAAGGACCAGTTCGTGTTCGTGACGGCGTGATGGGCGAAGCACAAGACGACATTGCGGCAGTGGCAGCCAAGTTCCAAGTTGGCCCTGATGGTTTGAAACAGGCAATCATCGAGACGACAAGTTGCTCAGCCTACAGCTGTGGTGGTGCTCAGAGGCCTGGAAAGGTCGCCAAGGTGGATTTCTTCTTCATGCACATGGTGACGAGCTCCATCTTTTTGAGTATTCTTGCGCGACAAGAATGGCTTGAGACGGCAGATAAGATCAGACTTGTGGAATGGAAAGGCCGACTAGACTTGGTGTGGTATGCGGCCAGTTCAGCTCCAGCGTTGGATAGGAAGTGGCTCGAACAGTATCAGCCAACCTTGAGCGCGGGAATGGACTGGCGAGCTCTGTATCGCGCCGTCACGGTAGAGCCTGATGACGGCCATCTAGCCAAGATTGTTCGGTCCTTGAAGTGGGCGGAGGAGGAGGCAAAGGGCGTGGAGGCCTCAGAAACGCTCCCTGTGGCGGGATCTGGATGGTTCAAATTGGCACAGATGGCTTACGACTCGACCGCCCATCTTCCGATTCCCGCCAAGTGGATTATGGGCGCTGGTTATGACTTCTTGTGGACCCGAGTCGACTCATTGCCAGCCGCTTAGCTGAGAACGGACGAGGTTTGTGTGAGGGATATGGGTTTCCATGATGAAATTTGATGAAGAAGCGACAGAAGATGGCATAAGTTTGGAAATGAGCAGGCTGAACATCGGACGCTGACTAAGACGTCAATATTTGAATGTGCCTTTGAGCAGTGCCATGAATTCGCCGTTTTACTTTCCGCCAAGCAAACGAATGGTTAGGATAAACACTTCACTTCCCATCTTCTTTTGTGTACATGATCTTCATCTCACTTCTCCACCCACCATTCATGAACGCCGCTACACGCTCAATAAGCGAATTCAAACCCGCAGACACCAGGGCAACATGACCAACAGACCATACCTGACGCCTTTGTTCGTTGTACCAACATCATTCCTTCACTACCTATCAGCCAGCGTCATGACTTGAGCAGAATCATCGATATACAGACACTGCCATCTCGATCGCTTGCTCAGTGCAACACATCGCTCGCATGGCCTGGCCTATGAGATGTGTTCGATCTCTGTCCTGCTCGGACCATTGCGGTGTAGATCCATCGCATCTCGGGTCATTCGGGCCGCCCGAACATATTCTCGGGCCAGCCGAGCCTGAATAGGAAGTATCAAAAGGTCAAAGGCGTCCTTCTTCGTTCTGCTGGAGGAATTCAATACCCTCGCGAGTCGACATCTTACCTTCTGGACCAGGACTAAGTCGTGACTACCTCAGGACTGCCATGTTCGAACACCGGAACGAAAGCCGCGCTGCTTCGGAGGAAAAACAGAAGGACGATGGTGATGAGCTCCCAGTCACGTCTGATAGTTCGTCAGAGGCTCTCGAACGCGATCAGGAACAACCGGAAGACGATGACGACCACGTGTACCCCAGCGGCATACAAGTCTTCATAGTTGTCGGTGCTCTTGCGCTTACTGGTTTCCTTACTGCTCTCGACAGAACCATCCTGTCAACGGCAATACCCAAGATCACGGACGAATTCAACGCATTGGTAAGTGATACGAGATTTGAAATATTCTCAGGCATTAGCTGACCACATTTCGCACTTTTAGGGAGACACTGGTTGGTTCAACGCGGCCTATCTCCTCACATCTTGTGTCTTGATCCTCTTCTTCGGTCGGATATACACCTTCTACAGTCCGAAGATTGTCTTCATCGTGTCACTATTGATCTTCGAGATCGGATCTGCCATTTGTGGCGCCTCGCAGAACTCTGCCACCTTCATCGTTGGTCGCGCTATTTCTGGTATCGGTAGCGCCGGCGTCACAGATGGCAACATCGTGCTTCTTCAGTACACTGTACCTCTACGCCAGCGACCTGCGTGCAATGCGGCATTTGGCATGACATTCGGTGTCGCAAGCATCTTGGGACCATTTCTTGGCGGTGTCTTCACCAGCAATGTGTCGTGGCGCTGGTGTTTCTACAGTACGTCGTCACGCCAACCGAATTGTTCTCCGCTGACCAATATCTCCTGTGTAGTCAACTTACCCATTGGCGGAGCAGCACTAGCTGCCATATTTTTCCTGGTCAAACCGACTCCGATCAAATCCAAAGAGCCTTCGCTGCGCCGTCAAGCCCTCCTTCTGGATCCGGCGGGCACTGTATTCAGTGTCGCGTCACTTACATGCCTGATCATCGCTTTCCAGTGGGGCGGAACCACCTACTCCTGGTCAGATGCTCGCATCATCGCACTGCTCGTCGTCTTCGGTGTGCTTTGGATCGCCTTCGTGCTGGTGCAGGTGTTCTTCCAAGAAACCTCCTCTATCCCAGCCCGGATAATCAAAAATCGCGATGTATTGGCCGCTATCTGGTTTGCTTTCAGTCACGGTTCTGGCCTGTTCACAATGATACTGTACATCCCGATGTACTTCCAGGTCATCAAGGACGCCAGCGCCATCAAATCCGGTATAATGACCTTCCCTATGGTCATTGCGCTTGTCATCGGCATCATTTCTGGAGGTGTCCTTACCGGTCAAATTGGCTACTATGTTCCTTTCGCGTATATCTGCTGTGTTTTGACCTCGATTGGCTGTGGCTTGATCGGGACATGGGATCCGGACACTGCCCACCCAGCATGGATCGGCTACCAGGTGTTGATCGGCTTGGGATACGGATGGGGCTTCCAGGTTGGAATCATAGCGCCACAAGCAGCATTACCCCGGGACGATGTAGCCACCGGCACGGCTTTAGCACAATTTGCGAGACTCCTGGGTGGTACAATCTTCACCACCCTGGGGCAAAACCTCCTCACGACACATCTTGCTTCTCGTCTGCCAGCTTTGATTCCCGGCTTGACTCGGCAACAAGTAAGTGAGCTGGGCGCGACAGAACTTCGGACGTTGGTCTCACCAAACGACCTACCGGAGGCGCTATCAATCTACAATGATGGGCTGCGGTTACCGTTCTATGCTTCTGCTGGCATATCAGCTTCCATGATCTTTGCTACTGTGGCATTCAGGTGGCTCAGCGTCAAGGATCCCGAAAGACAGGGTGGCGTGACAGAAAAGGAGAAGAAAGCACGAGAAGAGTCAATGCAAGAAGCTGCATGAGGATTGATGCCCTGGCATTTATTGCACCAGGAAATGAGAGGATGCGCAGATAACAGACGGATTCGTCAATTCATGGCAAGTGGTTCAGTTTCTTGTTCACGCTTTGCCCTCAATCATAGACTGTAGATCATGGCAACGACATTCTATGATATCTCTCTATCGATGTCCAATCCTGAAGGCGACGGAAACCTATTACCAGCGTATCTATGAATTTTGGCGCCGTCACTGCCGACCAGGCAGATCTTATCTTGGAGACCGAATCGCCCGCAGCCCGACCGAGACTGTCCTGCTCGGAACAAATTAGGAAACTGTAGGGTCGAGTACGCCTCATTGCTGTAAGTAATGTTCCGAAGCACTCATTCCCTCTTGAGCACATTTTCACACCAAGTCTCAGAAGCGCAACCGCATGATCGACATCGTCAGACTTCGAGCATCATGTCCATATTCGAGAGTCTTCCAAGACCGACCAAAAAATTCCACAACACCAGCTATGACCGGCTCACACAAGAGCATGGCTTTGATGGCACAGGCAAAACAATTCTCGTTGTTGGTGGTACTGGCAACGTGGGATCCAACATTTGCAAAGCCTTTGCTACGACCGGTGTCTCTCGAATTGCCATCGTGTCACGGACTCTCAACGCTCAAGTTGCAGTCAAGGCGGAGCTCGAACAACTCCACTCTGGAACAAAAGTCCTTACATTTGTCGGGTCCATCACAGACCGGAGTCGTATGAATGAGATTCTGGCCGAATTAAACCACGAAATAGATATCCTCGTGCTCTGCGCAGCTGTCGCTCATCCTGCTGTGCCGGCGTTGGGACTCTCCGAACCTGATCTGCGGGAAGCTTATGAGACGAACTGCTTCGCGCCCTTTGATCTCGTAAAAGCCTTCTTGTCTTCGAAGTCAAACACGCCTGCGAGATCTCGGACAATTATCAATGTCTCCTCTGCCAGCCTTCAAGTTAGCCATACTCAACGCAGTGGTTATGCTTCAAGTAAAGCCGCCTTTGCTCAATTGCTGCAACACTTCGCATCCGAGAATGCATTAGAGGGATCTGCTACGAAGACAAAGATTCATTCTTTCCATCCTGGTGCATTCTATTCCCCCGCCGTTGCTAAGCACTTTCCTCCGGACACAGTATGGGATGACCTCACGTTGCCGGGAGATTTTGCGGTTTGGTTGGCAGGCTCACAGAGTGATTTTCTACATGGACGTTTCGTTTGGGCAAATTGGGATGTTGAGGAGATGATGGCATTGAAGGAGAGGTTGTCGAGGGATCGAAGTTTTTTGACTGTTGGGCTGTGTTTGTAATCCCACGACGTATCACATCTTCCGTGAACGTATGAGTACTATAGAAGTTCAAGATTAAATTATCGTAGACATGAATCAGTCCCGGTCGCAGCTTTCACTATCGATCTGGAGATCATATCTGACCAGCGAAGATCGCTTCGAAAGTTTCTTCGAGGAAATTGCCGACTTCTGCAGCATGCATCACCATTAGTAAGTATCATCTTGCGTCAACGAGCCTGCCGTCTCATTGGCAACTGGTCACTTCGCGAATGCTCTGTTTATACTTAAGGAGGAAAGATATATGACCCGTACGCTAAGGACCGATCGATCTTCAACTTGAAGGACTACTAAACGTCTACTCGAAGATTTTTCCATAATCAAACTCATACCATCGCAGATCAGGGCCCACGCCAGCCAGCTTCCAAACTCCGTCCACCCTCTTGTACCGCGTGAAGGCCCACCCATGGACATGACCCTTGTGTTCGACTTCCTTGCATTCATCGTCCTTATACCTCGCATGTGCTACGCGCATTTGATGATGAGCTTCAATGTCTTCATCAGCCGTCTGCTTCCATTTGATGCAACCACCAACAAAATGCTGAGTCTGGATGCGTGGGTTGCCAAGGAACCCTGGACTGGAGCTGAAGTCGATGAACTCTTGCTTGGGCATGGCCTCCCAGATCGCAGCCGGGCCCATGTGATCCGGACCCATCACTTCACGGTAGTCGACCTGTTATTGTTATTAGTACAGCAAGGCTCGAGAACACTGGCATAAGACCTGCATAAAGCGTTGGGGCGAGACACTCGTCTAGCCGTTTCCAGTTCTTGCTATCAAAGCTCTCGGCCCATTCGAACAAAGCTTCTTGACATCCCAAGACGTCTATTGTATGAATCAGTATACTTCTGTTAGCGCTCGATCCGAACAAAATATCCATACCATTGTAGCTGGGGTACGCTGGGAGTTCTGCTGTAGCCATTTTTGTGAAGACGATAGGTTCGAAGGGATACTCTTCCAAGTGAAGTTTACAGACGACGAATGTCAAGACTATCGAGACAAGCGATGTCTCCCATATGAACTCAGCTTCGCTATGCGTCGGGTTGAGGATGGAGAATGGGCCCGATACCGAGCGTGAGCCAAATATCCCGACATACGTCCTCCGAACGGCAACAAGATAAACCCGCGCGCAATAAGCCGTAAGTAATAAATCCGGCTAAGAGAATATATGGCAATGGTGAAGGTCAGAGAATTGCTCCATCATCCACCTTGTGTCCACTGCCGAATCATCAACTCCAAGCTTGAACTTCTTCAATCGCCAAGATGTCGCCACCAACACAAGACTTGCACATTCCGGGCCGCCTCGATGGCAAAGTCGCACTTGTGACTGGATCAGGGCGAGGAATTGGTGCTGCAGTGGCGGTCCATCTCGGCCTCCTGGGTGCTAAAGTCGTTGTCAACTATGCCAGTTCCCCTACGCATGCACAAAAAGTCGTAGACGAGATCAAGCAACTGGGATCCGATGCCATTGCAATCAAAGCCGATGTTCGACAAGTTCCTGAAATCGTCCGCCTCTTCGATGAGGCAGTCGCACATTTCGGTCAACTGGACATCGCAGTCAGCAACTCAGGCGTCGTCAGCTTCGGCCACCTGAAGGATGTTACGGAAGAAGAATTCGATCGTGTATTCAGTCTCAACACTCGTGGGCAATTCTTCGTTGCTCGCGAAGCTTACAAACATTTGAATGACGGGGGCCGAATAATCATGACATCGTCCAACACTTCCAGAGACTTCAGTGTCCCCAAGCACTCGCTGTATTCCGGGTCGAAGGGCGCCATCGACAGCTTCGTTCGGATCTTCTCCAAGGACTGTGGGGACAAGAAGATTACAGTCAATGCTGTAGCTCCCGGAGGAACAGTGACTGATATGTTCCACGACGTCTCACAGCATTACATTCCCAATGGCGAAACATATTCAGCAGAGGAACGCCAGAAGATGGCTGCACATGCCTCACCGCTCCATCGTAACGGATTCCCTGAGGATATTGCGCGTGTTGTCGGCTTCCTTGTTAGTGCTGAGGGAGAGTGGATTAATGGGAAAGTGCTCACTGTGGATGGTGGTGCTGCGTGAGTGTGTCTTGTTCCGTGACTGAGGTTGGCCGAATACATAGAGCAAACTGCGTTGGGGAGATAGATCGACAACAAAATTATACGTTTGTTACTACTCTACAAGTGGAGAAAACGAATGATAGTGTGCTTCAAACTGCATGTCATTCTTGTTCTGAAGTATGAGCGAAAAGCTTCGCCCAATGTCCAACCATATCATCGAGCAAGCACGATGTCGTACTCATCTGTTGTAGCTGTGTCGTAGCAGCTCCTTGTTGACCCCGTCAGACTTCAGGTCGCTCGCATGTTGAGAGGAATGGGCAGTATGACGAAAGTTCTACTGTCACAAGACCACAAGCGTTGACACTTCTCACCAAGAGTGCAGCCCAGCCGCTCCTCTCTTCAGGCTCGTCGTGCATAATACTGACTCTTATTGGCTACTGTCAACCGGAGCATTCAACGCAAAATGTCCCGATCACCAGGTGAGGCCTAAAATATGACCCTGAGAACAACCCGTGAGTATTCGTAAATGCATCTTCTCAGTCTTCCATCCTCTTAACGCACGCCAATCATTCATTGATTCCCTTGCTCTGCAGTCTCTTGTTAACACCAAATCACTTCGTCCTCACAGGTACTGCCTGCTTGCAAGGTACATCTTGTATCAGGGGGCCGATAGAGCTCAACGCGTATCGGTCTCTCAAGCTCGGGCTGCAGCCATTCAACAAAATGGACGACGATCAGGGCGGGTACAGACAGATCAATAAATCACTTAACATCGGTGCCTTTGGAGATTATCTTAAAAGCCAGATCAAGAATTTGCCTAGGATCCCAGATGTCGAGCAAGTGACTCCTCGAGTTCTTCGCATCTTAGGACAGAATCCGGGAAAGGTAGCTAAGCTATCCTCGCCGCGAAATTCGGAAATTCGCTTACATTGACTTGTAGATGACACTACAGGGGACCAACACCTACGTTATTGGAACTGGAAAACATAGACTCATGATCGATACCTCTGGTGGGGAGCCTGAATGGGCCGCACTCGTTGAGAGCACCTTACAACAAAGGGGTATCACGTTGGATCATGTACTCCTGACCCACTGGCACGGTGATCATACTGGCGGCGTCCCCGATCTCTTGCAGCTATTCCCCAATCTGGCTGGTCATGTACACAAGAACCTACCAGTCCTCGAGCAGGAGGATATCGATGATGGTCAGATCTGGGAGGTTGAAGGGGCCACTATTCGTGCGCTTCACTCTCCAGGTCACTCGGAAGATCACATGTGTTTCATTCTTGAAGAAGAAAATGCTATGTTCACAGGAGACAACATTTTGGGCCACGGATCTAGTGCACTAGAGGACCTTGGGATCTTTCAGCAAAGTCTTCAAAAGATGTATGATGAGCAATGTGACAAGGGTTACTCGGCTCATGGAGTAACGATACAGGATCTCTCCGACAAGATCATGCGAGAGATGGAGCAAAAGTTGCGAAGAGAGAGACAAGTACTGGACGCTCTTCGAAAGTCTCGGAACAAAGGTGCAAAGAATGTCACCCTGGAACAACTCGTTGGAGAAATATATGGATCTACTCTCGACAAGCAGACTCGTTCGCTTACGCTGGAACCGATCATTGACGAAGTGCTTCGTAAGCTCGCTGGAGACGGCAGTGTTGCATTTGCAAATCGGGGTGGGAAACGCAGATGGTACGCAATTGGCGCTGCGCACAATGTGAGACGCATACAAGAGAAGCTCTCATCGGTGATCACTGTCGAAGAAATTGAGCTTTCAGACTAGTCTGCTAGGTATGATGTATGAACAAATGCCATCCTCCAGAATGCTGTTCTGCCTTGCCATTTCGTGATTGTAAAAGAGGCATGCGTGACATGACCAGTCTCTGAGTACAATCAGACACTACGTCTTCGCGTCTGTTGAAGCACAACACTATAATCGGGAGCATCGACACTGCGCTGTTGTTTTTGTCGGTCATCGGAATATTACCTATTTAGGCAATTTGATTGCCCGACAGGCAATGTGGGAGTAGCACGAGACCGACTCTTATTCTCACATATGGTAGAGGAGGCTTTTGATCTGAGAACAGTGAATCAGTTCTCTGTAGTGTAATGGTTGTGCGCGTGAAGAGTCAGGCATACGCACAAAATGCCGACCACCACAAGACGATGCAGAAAAACGCAGCACAGGCTGCAAAGGCGAGCCAAGACAGCCGCTTCTACGTCTTCGGAATCGGAAGATCAAGCAAGTATCGGATCCAAATCATCCAATGGCGATCTCAACAACAAGTATCTATGTTTGACGATCTGCGGGTATCGTAAGCCTGGGATGAGCGAAGAAGACTACCGCAATCACATGGTCACTGTATCAGCGCCAATGACCAAAGATCTCATGGTCAAGCATGGTATTCGAAGGTGGACACAGGTATGATCTTGTCTCTGAAGTCCTGGAATCTGTTAAAATCAAGAGCCTCAAATTTGACGTCGCGAGTGTTGCAGATCCACAACCAGACCGTGACCAGAGCTCATATGTCACGTCTTTTCGACCCACAAATGATCCAGCTGGCCGATTTTGATTGTTTCAGTCAAGTCGTATTCGAGAGCATCGAGGACTACGTTCGCTTGAAGCAAGACCCAGTGTATAAGGAGCGCCTTATGGGCGATTATGAAAAATTTGCTGATACAAAGCGAAGCATGTAAGTGGAACCCTGCCTCTGTTGCAGGCTGTGAGGACTCCCGTATGAGACTGGATCTGACGTGTAGCAGGATGACCATTGGATGGGTAGAGGAATGTGTTCGCGATGGGAAGGAGGTAGACGGTTTCTAAATATCAGTATTGAAGCCTCGGTGTATCACCCGTTCATGCGTTCCATCTAGTAGAGGGCGTTCATTTGTCAGTCTCTTGGTGCGTTCTGGAGTCTCAAATGTGATCTCTCGCCATCTCGCTGCATCGGATCGATTAATCGGTGCTTAATGAGCCGACCTCCTTTGTACCGGCAGGGCCTACGCATACAGAGTCTAGCGCGGATTTTGCCGGGATGCCGCAGTCAACAAGGCGCCGGGTCAGAAAATGTCTTTAAGTCTGGCGTCGAGCTGCTTCGTCTTGATTTGTACGGGACCTTCGACCGCTGAAAGATCAACACATCGATATTCGTGCGCCGCCGATGAACTCTTCAGCCACCATGTCGGCGCCCACGAAAACTTACGCAGTGCTCGGAGCGACTGGCAATTGTGGTTCTGCATTGATTGAGAATCTGCTGGAGCGGCCCAACGCTAGCGTTCACGCTTACTGTCGGAACAAAGCAAAGCTTCTCAGAAGATTCCCAGACCTGGACGACCAGAAAGATCGAGTTCGAATCTTCGAAGGCAGCATTCAGGACACAGACCTATTGGCATCTTGCGTCAGCTCTTGTCACGCCATCTTTCTGTGCGTCTCGACGAATGACAATATTCCGGGATGTCGGATGGCTCGAGATGTTGCCACGGCCGTTGTTGGGGTTCTCAAGCGCCAGCGTGATGAGTGCATTGCACAAGGCAAGCCAGTTCAGCTACCCAAGCTTTTGCTGCTGTCATCGAACACAACAGTTGAGCATTTTGCGAAGCAGCTGCCTCAACCCTTGGTGTGGGTTCTGCGACAATCGGCATCTTACGTCTATCAAGACTTGATCGAGACCGAAAAGCTTCTCCGGGCAGAAGAGTCGTGGTTGGCCACGATCTACATCAAACCTGGAGCTCTGTCGGTTGACGCTCAGCGCGGACACTCCCTCAGTCTTACAATGTCAGATGGTCCGCTATCATATCTCGACTTGGCTGCAGGAATGATTGAGGCTGCTGATAGTCCGCGTGGAGGATGGGACCGACGCAATGTGGCTGTCAACCCAATTGCCGGAGGCAAAGCAAGCTTTCCCGGCGGGACGCCCATGTGTATTCTGCTCGGGTTATTGAGGCACTATCTGCCATCTCTGCATCACGCTCTGCCAGCGAATACAGGCCCTTGAGAAGCGATTCATAGGACGACCTTGAGCGTTAGAGTGCGCATATAGAGTGTTGATCAGTAGGAGTACAATCAAATTTCGCAATTCACATAATCTTTCGAGCCTACCGTTGTTTCACTAGATCCAGTCCTGCGGCCTTCCGTGCGTTGTAGTAGCTCTGGCATGTGATGATGTGTAAGGAGCCGGACTGGGTTTGCAATGACCACGAAAAGCCCCGAAGTCCCGACGAGGAATCTGGCGTAGACAGAAATATTAGCGGTCATCCCGTCGCCATTCAAATCATGTATGCAGCTCTTTCGCATCAGCCAGCATAGCGACTTGAAGATCGAGGAACCATGATTCCAGCGGCCGAAACCCAGGCGAAAACTCTCCAGAAGTACATTGACGGCTGGAGAGGCTGGACTGTTGATGGCTTCCTAGCAAGTTGGTCTGAGCAATGCACACAGCAAGCCCTGCCTCTCAGCAGCGGCAAGCCACTCATGACACGAGCCGAAGCTACAAAGCTCTTTCCGCACCTCATGTCTGTCATGTCCGACTTCAAGGTAGGCCATCCGATCCGCTCCATGATGTTCTTCCAGGAACTGATACGCCATCAGGTCACCATACGAAATGTCGTGCATGACACGGCCCACAATAAAGCAGCTCTCTACGCCTTGTCCGAGTCCCAGACGCCATTTGGGCTATTCAAAAACGAGCATGCCATATTTCTGTATTTTGACGACAGTGGAGAGTATGTGGATCGGATCGAGGAGATGTTCGACGCTTTGGCGATGAAGGAGGCGCTTCCGAAGATCAGCGCATATGTGGCGAAGAACAATGGCCTACTTGCTGGCGCGACAGCAGTCCAAAGTCCACTGAGTGAAGTTGACGGGGTTGTGGGAGCCTCAGGCATGTGCAGCACCTGCTCTTAGTGATGATTCGCTTAACTAGTTAGTTAGAGACCGTCAATTATTGACGCCACGTTAGAATGCCAAGGCAAACATTCTGCCACAATTGTCCGACTTGCATCAACCACATGGCACTCTCGTGAACACGTTCGTCACCATAGCCCCATGCTGACCTAGTCCAGCTCGGCTAGATAGGCCTGACTAACCATAGGAATGATGAAGCGACCAAGACCGGGCCATTTCGTGCCCAGATCCGCTCCCGTACTGACACCTCGCGCCATTTGCTGCCAACATACCGACAGCCGATACAATGCCCTCTGGTAAGGCGGACCATTCGGATATGGGTCTACGCGCAATGCAGTGCATAAGAAACAGTATCGTACTGTCCTGAGTTGACCTTCAACCCTGATGAGCATCAGGTGGCCGACAAGATGAACGCTACCACCAACTTCAACGAAAGCCTCCTGGCGGCTCCCACGGTTTCGGCCGCTCTGCCCCTAATCATTGCTGATAAAGGCACATTTCCTATCGCTTTGACCAGTTTGGTGACAGCCCTGGTGGCCTTGTTGACATACTACCTTCGACCGCCTGCCGTGCACCCCAAATCCCCAGCTTTCACGTCTGACACTTCCCCCATAATCGGCTCCTTCGGCTACATCTCGCGCCAATTGTAAGTGCTTTGAGGGGATAGCTGAAATGAACTAACAATTCGGATCAGGACTTGGTACAAGAAATCTGTCAAGGAGTCCACATCCGGTCACTTTAGCTTCCGCTTGGGCAGACGCCATGTCATTGGACTTTCAGGCGTAGCCGCACGCAAGTGGTTCTTCGAAGAGCCACTGCTAGATCTCGTTACCGGTGCTGTCATCCTTCCTTTCGGAGTGCATTTTTGGCCACCCATCCACGATATCTTCAAGCCAGATGGCAACCGCGCCCGCAACAACACGTTCTTCTTGCGCCGCATGCTGGAAATGATGAAGACAGACAAGCTTGAGAAACAGCTATTCCGATGTATTGGCGACGCTCGTGAGTGCTTCGAGACCATTCTGGCCGACTCGCCCACTGGTGTCATCAATCTTCCCGAGCTTTGGAAACCGATCTTGCGTCAAAATTGTCGCCTGTTCGTGAGCTCAGACATTGCGGACGACCCCAAACAATTCAAGAAAGTTTCCGACTGTGTCGACACTCTTTTACATACATATAGCGTCTTCAACGTTTTCTTCAAATGGCTTCCATCTCCAGCTTACTGGACCCGACGACTCGCGCGCTACGGACTTGTACGCTTCTTTCGACAAATGTACAACCAGCGCATGTCCATGACACCTGAGGAGGCCTCTCGCAAGGACGACCCCTTCCAGAGTCTGATCAACAACGGAGACCCAGAACCCTACATCAACGAATACTTCACCAGTGCCGCTTTCATCACCACGACCAACGCTCACGTCATCTCATCACAAATGCTGGAGAACATGGCCATCCACCAAGAATGGCAGCAAAAATGCTTCGAGGAACTACAGACAGTCGCCAACAAATATGCTGGAGGCATGGATGTCGCTCTAGTGGACAAGATCCCTCACATTCCGCTCAAGGCCTGGGAGACTTCTTTCCCGACCATGCACATGTGCCTCAACGAGCTTATCCGCAGTTGGTCCTCGTTTGGCGTCATGCGCTACAACACATCGCCCAACGCGATTCCTATTCCTGGCTCGGATGAAGTCCTGCCTGGTCACACATTTGCCATCTACCACACCGGCGAGCCGCAGTTCAGCTCCAAGCTGTATCCGGAACCCTCAAAATTCGATCCTACTCGCTTTTTGGAGGGCCGCGAAGAATTCAAGCAAGAGCCATATGGATGTGAGTGTCTACGAGATTGAAACCCTTTACTGGACGAACTTGAAAGCTGACATATTATCTAGTCCACGGCTGGGGAGGTGGTACACATCCTTGCACGGGCATGCGATGGGCCAAACTTCAGCAATACATCATGCTCGCCAATGCACTGGCATTGTGGAAGTTGTCCAGCTGTGACAAAGACGGAAACGTGGATCCTTATGCCAAAGAGAGGCAAAGAGGATTGGACGTTGACCTTGATTCTGAGACGCCTTTCAAGCTTCCTCCGGCCCTTTGCAAGTTCGAGCCGAGAGAGCGGCTTCAATAGAACCTCTCAAGGGCAGCTGCTTGCTACGCAAGACAACGATGCTTCATCGGCCCAGCGACCTTCGAAAGTCTTACGCATAGCCTCATGTCTTCAGTCATGCAGTGTACCAGCAGCATTGCTAACGCAGTATGCTTTCTAGAGCGACAAATTGTAGCTTCAATTGTGCATTTTGACAACATCAAGTTTCGTCTTCATTCGTATAAGGCATTCGTTTAACACTCAGATCGGCCACTTCGACCATCGCCACAACTCAAGTAGAGAAAGACCTGCCAGCTGTAGGCTTTCGATCTCAACCTGTCGTACGTCGGGTCATTCGAAAATTATGATCGCCGAAAAAGAGGATCTAGCCGACGTTCACTTTCCGAATTCTTGCCAGGAATTTGAACCGAATGTAGTACAGTCAGATTGTAGCCAGCTCGGTGTGATGAAGCCTCATGAAACCCACCTCAACAAGGACGGAGTTCTCGCTGCAAGGTACCACGCAATCCGCTTATGCCGTCACAAGTCGTTGCACAGTCTGAACGTGGGATTGGTAGCCAAGTGACTGATAAGTTCTGTTGCTGGGGAAGCCTCGCCGTATGGAGCCAGGTCTCGGAAATCTACCTACCACGAACAGACACGTGTGTCGTGAGATTTCGTTAGCACTGTTCGATGATATGGTGTGGGACGAAGATCGGTAGCATGAGGAAGAGTCAAAAGATCCTGGCACCCGACACCTCTGCACATCAAGCGGTCGATTGAATCAAGCCGTTGCTACTATAGTCGAAGAGTGAAGCGGTTCTTGCAAGGACCTTCGTCCCAAGTTGATCAAAGAACATTTCAAAACACTCTTGCGATTCTCAATCTACCAAATGCATGACAAAAATAGCCCAATTTCATACATAAGCTCAATCGTACTGCTCTTCCAACCATGCCCGCAAATCTCCAATTGTTGGGTAGTCCAAGAACAGACTACCGTTCACTTTGACATCCAACTCTGACTTGAGCTTCTCAGAAACTACCAGCGACATCAAACTATCAATGCCGACATCCATGAAACTGACATCGTCCCGCAGCGCTGACGAGTCGAGGCCAGTCTCATCGATAATGAGCTGAATTGCCTTGCTCGTGACTCCTCCTTGCGGCACTGGAGCGACCACAGCCACCGCCACCGCCGGCTGAGGTTTCTGCTTGGACGGCGCTGGCGTAGCATTCGGCATATTCGTAGGCAGCTTCGAAGTAGCTTGACGCTTTGCAGATGGTGGCATTGGTGACTCGCACAGAGATTCCGAGCTCGATGAGCTTGTCAAGGATGGCGTAGGCGGCATAACGCTTCGCACAGGAGCTCTGTGGCTGGTGGCTACCTTGTCCGGCGGCGAGAAGAAGCGGTCCAGAAGGATTCGTGGATAGCTGTGAAACTCAATATCGCCGACCATTCCCATGATCTCATCACCTTGGAAGATGTAGACATCTCCAAAGTAGCCACCACCTTCTCTCTGGATCATTCGAACATAGGATCGATATCGGGCTCCAGCGACGAGGGGCTTGGCAAATCGCATTGACTTCCAACCGGGAGTCACGCAGTAGTTCTTCTGTGTGTCCATGGCGTCGGAGCAGTTCATGATAAAGCCTGCGAGATGTGCGACGCTGTCGATGAAGTATGGTGGTACTGTCCACGTTCCACTTGTTTGCTGTGTTGATAGTTGAACATCGGCGTAGCCTTCTAGGCCGTTGATCACTACGGATTGCATTCCTCGGTATTTATCGGCATAGTTGACGAGGTTGCTGCCGAATAAGTTGTAGGCCATATTGCGAGACAGACGATTCGCCTTGCCTTCGAGGGCTAGACGGTCTAGACTATCCATTCTGTCAAGCACCAAGTGTGCGAGCGAGGACCACGTGCGAAGCGCCGTAGAGTTGTTCTCGAATGTAACAGTGGCGGTAGCGAATGGCTCAGATACTTCGTTGTCGTTGTCCTCGTCCACGTTCTGCCAGGTCAATGTGACCCCATTCTGCCAATCGCCTTGCGTCTCAGCAGTGACTTGGATGATTTGTGGGAGATTTGTGTTTGATTTGGCCACCAAGCCCTTTGTCACGGCCATGTTCGTAATGTTCATCAAAGGAGCATCTTTGGCTCCAGGATGAAGCTTCTTATAGATGTAAGTAGCCAGGGTGTATGATATATCAGCATGAATCGACTGGAAGCCGCAGGTTAGAACATATAACATAGCTGTCTCGGCAGGGAAGAGCACTTACAGATGTTACGACACCGCAGTTATTCATACGATGTCCATGGGCAGCAGCAAGGAAATCGGGTTCCATCAGATCAGAGCGCATCACGACGGATCCAGTGACATTGGTGAAATCTTCATCAATGATGTTCTGTACCAGTGAGGTTCGGAAGGAGCTGACATTTCCGCTTTGTTGAGTCGAAGCAACAGGCTTTGACGTTGCGTAGAAGTCGTTGCCTTTGGTGAGACACCAATCTCCGTTATACTGAAGCCAGTATGTCTTTTCATTCCAGGCATAGGTCGGCAGGTTAAGAAGGCGCAGTCGACCTTCCCGTTCAAACGGTCTGTGAAATTCGTTCCAGTCAATGGTCACGCCAGCAAGGTGCATAGCGGCCAGACCGTCGCTCACAGTCGCCCAGTTGTCCTCTCCACGGCGCATCGATGCAATAGTGAGTGGCTTCTCGGGCGCGAATGTCGATTTGATGAAACCGACACAAACTGGATGTGGACCGATTTCGAGCCACGTTGTTTCGTCGTCGACTGTAGACATGGACTGGGCATTCTTCAAGGCTGACAGAAAGTCGACAGTCTCGCGCGTCGATCGACGTAGGTACTCTGCATTGAGAGTCTTGCCATCGAACACTACCCGACCTGGGACAATGGGAGGAAGTCGTCAGCAAGATATGTGACAGTGCAAGTGCGATGCTGTGCTTACCTAGAAGTGGAGAAATGATAGGCATCGTTGGTTCGCCGAAGATGACGCTCGACTTAGCAAGTGCCTCGAATTCATTCAGAATGGGGTCTGTTTGCGCGGAATGGAAAGCAAAGGCCTGTGTGAAAGAATGGGTCAGCGAAAGACGAACCAAGCCTGCGAGGGAAAAGTACTTACGACATCAAGCTTGATGCATCTATGTCCAGCAGCACCAAGAATGTCAGCAAGTTTGTCCATTTCGCTTTGGGTCCCGCTCAGCACGGTGTCAGAGGGACCGTTGACACAAGCCACTTCGTATGGCTCTCCATTCGCAGCCTGCTTGATCTGTTCTCGATCGGCTCTGACTGCCATCATCACATGGCTGCCAACTTGACATTTCTCTTGCAGTAGCTGTGCCCGTTTTCCCACAAGATAGATCGTGTCATTCGCAGAGAGCACACCACCGATATGCATCGCTGCATATTCGCCAAGACTATGTCCAATGACGGCATCAGGATTGACACCAAGAGACGACCAGTATCGAGCAAGAGCAATCTCTGTACAGACCAATGCCAGTTGAGTGACAACTGGCGAATGTCCGGTGTAGTCCGCGGGATGTGAGCCGTCTATGGCCGGAATGAACGATTCAAATCCTTGGCTCTGAGCGATGCGAGCAAGCTGGGCAATCTGATCGCGGAAGACTTGCGAGTCGCGGTACAGTTCCAAGTTCGAGGATTTCAAAGAGGCTCCCTGCCCGGTGAATGCAAACACTGTCGATGGGCTTTGCTGCTTGGCGACAGGTTTGATGTTTTCGATGTGGTCGCCGTCCAATAGTGAAGTCAGTTTCTTTCTGACCTGAGGAATAGAGGTTCCGGTGACTGCCACTCTGTTCGTATGCTGATATCGGCGTGCTGTCGTTGTGTATGCAAGGTCGGCGAGTTCGGTTTCCGCATTGGAGGGCTGGTCAATGTACGCGAGTAGACGCTTGATGTTGCCGCGCAGCGAAATCTTGCTCTTGGCCGAGACAGTCACAACGTGAGACCCGCGTGGGTCAAGCTCTGCGGTCGAGATACGAAGCGGAGCTTCTTCGAGGATCATGGTCGTGTTACCACCTGCAGCCCCAAAGTTGTTGATAGCTGCAAGGCGCTTCTTGCCTTCTACTCTCGGCCAAGGCGTCATCGAGAAGGGGATGTGGACGTTGCGCTGGTCAAGATCAGTTGGGAGACGCGGGTTGATCTCTGTCTTGATGCCAATGTGGCACGGTATGCTCTCTTTCTGAAGCATTAGTAGCAGTTTGACGAGAGCTGTTGCACCCGCCACCGACTCTCCGTGCCCGACGTTGGCTTTAACGGCGCCAATGTGGAGAGGCTGATCCTTCTTCCGGCGTTTCTTGATTGTTGGCGCGTACACGTTCAGGATACCTTGGACTTCTTCGTGATCACCGGCTTGCGTTCCTGAGTGCCACAATGTCAGTGCAATGGCCAAAGGAGAACAGTATTGCACTTACCGGTTCCGTGAAGCTCAACGTATGATATATCAATTGGATCCACTCCCGCCTGATGAAGAACTTGACGAGCAAGATACTCTTGGTGGCCGGCATGAGGATGCGTAATTGACACAGCCTCCGCAGAATGGTTAGTTCCTGCTCCCAGAATGACACCAAGTACGTTGTCATTATCTGCTTCCGCGTCTGCAAGGCGTTTGATAACAAGTGAGACTACAGACAAAGTCAGTACACGAACGTGCCGAGGCGATCGTGAGGACTGCGAGACTCACCGATGCCTTCTGCACGACAGTACCCATCAGCAGTAGCATCCCATGTCTTGCAAGCATTATGACCCGTGGTCAAGAAGTGACCTTGAGAAAGTCCAGTAAAGCCGTCCGGGTTAGTGAGCACGTTCACGCCTCCTGTAAGCACCGTGTCCACGTCGCCATTCCAGATGGCCTTACACGCGACCTCGATTGCTGCCAGCCCAGAGGAGCACGCCGTATCAATGCTGTAACTCGGTCCTGCAAATTTGAAAAAGTAGTTGATACGGCCGGGTCCGAAAGCCCGACATCCACCAGGGATGTAGTAAGTACCGACCTTCTGGCCTTGATTGACTTCACGATAGTCGTCGGCCGACTGGCCATAGTAAGTTCCAATGCGTTCGCTAGCAGTCGACGGAGTCCGACCAGTGCCAGCGTATCCAGACATCTCTAGTGCTTCGTAGGCTGTGACGAGCATCAAACGCATCTGCGGATCTACAACCTCAGCTTCGCGAGGAGACATCTGGAAGAAGGATGCAT
Source organism: Cercospora berteroae (assembly GCA_002933655.1). Classification (NCBI taxonomy): domain Eukaryota; kingdom Fungi; phylum Ascomycota; class Dothideomycetes; order Mycosphaerellales; family Mycosphaerellaceae; genus Cercospora; species Cercospora berteroae. The sequence goes on along the minus strand of PNEN01000304.1, from coordinate 12,966 downwards.
CGAATGCTCCAGGCTCGTCAAGGAAACAGCCATATGCAGTCTTGGTCTTGTTCAGCTGCTTGCCGGTAGGGTCGTGGTGGCTATCGATATCGAATCGATCGGCAGGTATACGTCTGGAAACATCGAGACCATCTTCTAAGATCTTCCAGAAGGCTTCATTGTCGGTGGCTCCGCCGGGTAGGCGGCAGGACATGCCTACGATGGCAAGCTTGCACTGTGATGGTCCAAGAGAGTGTGAAGCAGAACTGGTTGCATTGATCTTTGCAAGCCATGACATCCAGTCCACGGTGGGCAATTTTGATCCTGACCTGGCACTCAGGGCTGTAATCATGTGGTTGAGAGGTATGGAGTTGCCAAAGCAGTATGCGGCTCCTGTCGAATCCTCATTCGAGCATTTCTGAGCCTCTTCCACTACGCCTTCGACCACGCGATCAAAGGTGATAGCCTTGGTGAGCAGCTCACAGATGACGTCCTCCCAGAGTTCAGTCGCAGTAGCCACGTCATATGAAGAGCCGGTGCTCGGAGACCAGATGGAGCTCACGGGCGAGCTTGGCACATTCAACGCAGTCGGACCATGAACTACACTGGTGATGTCCCGCAAGTCGTAGACGTGCGGGGCGTGGCAGAGACCGCCATATACCGGCAGAGGAATGTATTGGGAGGTTCGGAAGAGCTCACTTCGGTTGAACAAAGATCGAAGTCGAGCAGGAGGCCCACTGACTGTAATGGAAGTTGGCGAGAAAGCACTGAGAAAGAGGTAGTTCGGAACCGATGCCTGCGTCTTGTGATTGAAGTCGTCCAAAGTCTCCTGTGCCAGTGTCGGGTCGACCTTTTGGACTACGTATGCCCATGTATCTGGATCCTCAGCATATGATTCTAGATTGCTCGACACCCGCTTCACATGAACGCCGAGTCGGAATGCAAGGCGGACAGCATCAGCGCCAGCTCCAGGAAGGTCGGCAAGTGTAGCGGACGTGGCCAAGCCTGCTGCAGTCAACAAGCCTGTGCCTAGTGCTGTTAGGGCCGCGGTCTGCAAGTCTTTCAGTCGCTCAGGATATGCGCTCAGGTATCTGTGCTTGCGGTCAGTCCAAAGTCTCGATTCGTGTTGGAGTCAACGTACCCAATCAGCGTTGCCATTTGCAGGAAAACAAGCAAAGTGCCCTCTATGGCGCCGCAAAGAGGTCCTTCTCGGAACTCCGGTTCGTCTCCCCATCGCAAGAGGTCATCAAAGGGAGGTACACAATCTTTCTCTTCTGTAGGTAGACGCTTCATCTCATCTTTCACGGCTTCGTTCGCCTGTCGAAGAAAGTGGTGCAGACATAACTGCGCCGGGTCCTTGGAGAGATTGTGCAATCGACGGAACGTATCTTGAAGTTCTCCTCTGGGATACTCGTTGCTGAAGTATACCAGATTCATGCTGTTGAAGGCAATGACGTCCGCAGCTAAGGCGTTCGTGATTATGTGACGACACGGAGTGTGAATCGCATGGGGAATGTCACACGCAGCAATGCAGTCAGGTAGCACGTTGGAAAGGTGTTGAGGAGGGTAGACCGACCATTGATGAGAGGCTTCTGATCGACTTTAACAATGTAACGAATAGGCCGAGGGGATGTAGATAGGGCTTGATCACGGCCAGCAAGCCAAATGCGAGTGGACCGGATAGACAGTCGCTCCGGTGGATTTCGTTGCACGCCTCATGACAACTCCGATTGTCGCGAAGAACAGCATGTGCACCTCCGACTGCGGGCTACAGCTGCTAGATGGAGCTTATTGCACGTGGAGAAGATCCATGCACGAAACTGGTTGGTCGTTGTCAACAGGTCTTCCCAGGCTCTCGCATCTTTGTGGCATAGTCCGAAATGGTTGTCATGTCGGAACATGTGATCTTCGTGCCCGGCCTATCAACCTGCGCTTCTATTCGCCAGCCATGTAACTTCCCACATGCGAACATGAGGACGCGAACGTGATTCCCTAGCACATCCCACGTGTCGGCCATGGTGTTGATCCTTGTTTGCAATTGCCCGAGCCATATAATGGCAGGCAATCATCCGAGCCGCGCGATTGTTTTTCTGGTGGAATGAAATGGCTGGGAGAATGGCAAGACTCGCATCAAGCTCTTTCCACTGCGCGTGAATACTTGTCAGAGTACGTGTCAGTGAGGCAACTCGTATCGGCTTCTCATCTGTGGCATTTCATCTGTGGCATTTTGGCTTCATTCTGCCGTCTGGAGAACTCTGGTAGTACCTTTGCCGCTCAGAGAGATTTGAGAGGCCGTTGATATGGTTTTGTGCGCATTTCGTAGCATCAGACACAAGATCAAGAAGCTGAGCGTGGCACACTCTTCAAACACTGCGTAGGAAATCACATATGGGCAACTCGTTTCGATTGTCTGTTGAAGGCAACTGGGACTTCCTGCTTCCTCACTGAGTTCATGACCAATCGCCGTCAAGGAAATCAGCTGCCTTCTTCCCGCTTCGATACTCTTCAAGTACGCCCTCCATCGTCCAGACACTGAACTTATGTCCCGGAGGAATGTTGGTGTTCTGAAACGGCGCGCCAGACAATAGATTCGCAACAGCAGAGCCGAAATTGTCGTATGCATACTTCTCCGGATCATGCATAAAAAGCCACTTTGGATAGTGAATCTTGGCCTTCTCCGGATTTCTGGAGATCTCGTCCATGTTGGCTCTGGCAAGAATTTCCGAGTTGACAAATGCAGCCTTTTGCGAGCAAGCCACTCGCTGATAGCGTAGCATGTTGTAAACTCGAGCGCCTAGTGAGGCGCCTTGCTTGCCTCCATTGATGCACGAAAGTTGTAAGCATGAAGCAAGGGTGACGGCATCTTCCAATGCCAAAGTCGCGCCACTTGCAGACGCCGGGATAGTGCTGTGAGCAGCATCGCCCACTTGCACCACCAGGCCGCCTTTCGATGTCCAGCTCTCTTGGAGGTTGCGCCACATCAAAGGCCAATGGACTACGCTGCCTTTCGGCGCGAACTTGATGAGACTTTCGACAGCAACAGGCCAGCCTGGTGTGCGACGAAGTACTTCTAAAACTTGCTTTGGGTCCACATCAGGTTGCCAGGATTCAATTGGCGCAACGCCGCCCTCCATCTGTGTGCTGTCTCGTGGAGTGAGTCCAAAGGCCACGATTTTTGGCGATATTGCCATATTGAGATGCATGCCGCGCCCAAGCCAGAATTCATGTGTCGATTCTCCTCTCTCAATTGCTTCGCCCCATCTCTCTCGGAACGCAGGGTCCTGAAGGGGTATCTCTGGGGGCATTGAGCAGCGATAAACTGACATGCCACTAGACTTTGCTGGTTGATGGCGTCCATGGATGAGGAGATCTGACCGAGTGCGGGTTGCGTCAGCCGCGACTACCAGGTCTGCAACGCGAACGGCTCTGCTACCGGAGAGGACCACACCCGCTACGCCGGCAGCCTCCACCTCAAAATACTCGGCAACCGTGGTGTTATACTCGACCTTCAGACCGATTCGGGCCACCTGCTTGAGCAGAGTCCGATAGAATTGCTTTCGGATCTGGTTGGGTCCAGGCACTGGATTCCCGGCACGCCTGATCTCGGCTTCTACGTCAGGCTCGTTGAACGTGAATCGTGTCGGGCCCAAAATATGCTCTCCGGTGTGCTTGTAGTAGTACTGCGAGCTTTCACGCTTGTCTGCCTCAAGATCCGCGAGCATATCGGGCCAATGCTTGAAGACAGTGATCGCCGATGGTGCTATTATGACAAGATCACCTATCACGAGGAGTTAGTTCGCACAGGAGGTAAATTGGAGAGCATCAGAATGACAAACCTGTGTATACAGGGCCTTTGCTTCTCTCTAAGATGCCAACCACATTGTGCCCTTTCCTCCAACATTCGAGCGCCGTCATCAATCCACTTGGGCCAGCGCCGACGATGAGTACATTGAGATGAGTCTCTGGCTGTCGATCAGGCAGTCGTCCAGAGCTCCAGTGCTCCGGGTCGAATTCATCTGGGTCGCCATGAGTGAGGTAATCTCTCGTCTTCTCTTCGAGACCTATTGACCCCATTGGAACAAGCTTCTCTTCCAGCGACGTCTGGAACAAACTTGTCGCGACTGGATGGACAGTACTGAGGACTGATAGTATGACTCTCACTGGCCGGTTTCAAACCCAACAGTCGCATGCAGTGGCATGGTTCGTCGCTCACATGAGTAGGAAAGACTCAGGCTGCAACCGAAGTTCGTGCCAAGACTCCAAAGGCCCGGTCGTCGGCTTGCGGCTGGATAGACGATCATAACGACAAAATAGTCATTATTTGAGCCGGAAGATACGAAATAGCCCGGATCGACCAGGAATGATCCGGTTGCGACAATGCGCAGCACTGCGGCACAATCAACGTGTCTGCGATTGATGCAGAGATTCGGTGCGAAGCTGGCGTGTGAAGAGCATCCCGGCGAGCTACATCCTACAAAAAGTAGAAATGTCCAATATCACGATGCACTCACCAATTCCCACTAAGCTTCAGCATCTTTCTTTCCCTTAATACTGATCGCTGAGATGTCCGTTCCTACGCGATGTTCCGTGCTTGTCATTGGAGGCGGTCCGGCCGGCTCCTATGCGGCTTCTGTGCTGGCTCGTGAATCTGTGGATGTTGTATTGCTGGAGGCAGACGTCTTTCCAAGGTACGATTGCAAAGCTCATTGAAGACTTCCGCGACGCAGATACTCATGTGCCCCAGGTATCATATCGGCGAAAGCATGATCGCGTCCATGCGCTACTTCCTTCGTTTCATTGGCCTGGAGGAAGAGTTCGACAAGCATGGCTTTACGAAGAAGGTAGGAATTTGAGCCTTGCTCTCCAAGGCGGATTCCAAGAGGCTCACAGGTCTTAGTTCGGAGCGACTTTCAAAATCACGGACAAGCGTGCCGCCTGTGAGATCCGCCATTCGTTTGCGTGTCCTTACCAGTCCTGATTCCCAATTTAGATACTGATTTTTCTGTCTCACTCGGGCCAGAAGGTCATACTTGGAATGTTGTTCGTTCCGAAGCGGACGAGATGATCTTCCGACACGCCGGAAAGAGTGGCGCACAAATATTCGACGGGACGAAAGTCAACGATATAACTTTCGTGCCGTACGATCAAGATGGCTTTACTTCAGACGTGCGAGTCGCTAATCCTGGCCGCCCTGTATCCGCAAGCTGGTCGAGGAAGGACGGATCCAGTGGTAGTATTGAATTTGACTATCTCATCGATGCCAGCGGCCGGGCGGGCATCATATCGACCAAGTATCTCAAAAATCGCAAAATGAACGAAGCTTTGAAGAACATCGCGAACTGGGCATACTGGAAGGGTGCAGCGCCTTTTGCCAAGGGTGAGAGGAACGAAAATTCGCCATTCTTCGAGGCTTTGAAGGGTGAGTCTGGTCCTCATGCGAGTGGCGCACAGTACTGACGGCATGCAGACGGGAGTGGCTGGTGTTGGGCGATTCCTCTCCACGATGGGACATTGTCCATTGGTATCGTCGCTCGTCAGGACATCTTCAACGCCAAGAAGAAAGCTGCAGGATTGTCCAGTGAGGAGTTCTACCGCAGCAGTCTCAAGGAGCTTTGTCCAGAGATCTCAGAATTGGTCAAGGACGCGCAAATAGTCAGCGGCATCAAACAAGCAGCGGACTGGTCCTACAGCGCCTCCGCGTACGCTGGACCTCACTTCCGTCTGGCAGGCGATGCTGGTTGCTTTATCGACCCATACTTCTCATCTGGAGTCCATTTGGCATTCGTCAGTGGCCTTTCCGCTGCGCTGACTGTGCAAGCAGCCAGGAAGGGGCAGTGTAGCGAGCTTGCTGCTGCTAAATGGCACTCTGGCAAAGTGACCGAAGGCTACACTCGCTTTCTGCTCGTGGTCATGACAGTCCTCAAACAAGTGCGGCAGCAATCGAGTGCTCTGCTTGCAAAAGAAGAGGAAGCAGGCTTCGAGCGAGCCTTCAACTTCATACAACCTGGTGAGTAGTGAACTTTGTGCAACTAGAACTTGATGCTGACAACGATCAGTCATCCAAGGTACTGCCGATGCTGAGTCGAGCGACGCTGCAATCCAGCGGAAGGCGGCGGCAGGGGTGGAGTTCGCTCTCGGCGTGAATGAGATCTCCGCCGCGCAGCAAAAAGCGGTCCTTGACAAAGTTCAGGATGCTGGCCATGATGTCAATGGTCTGGAGAAGCTGACGGATGACGAGGTCGAGATCCTCAAGGGCATTGCCGGAAAGCAGCAAGCCCTCACGCTGCACGCGTCCAATATTGAGGCATTGGCGGGCGATACCATCAATGGCCTCGCAGCTGTGATCGAGCGGGGCAAGATTGGCCTCAAATCGGCGAGCGTAATCTCCGAAGCAGAGGCGCTGCATGTGCTGGGCGTGGAGGCGGAGGAGCGCGAAAGGATGATGAATCTGAACAGGACGCTGGCCGTCGAGGCGTGAGTTTCGATGTTGATTGGAGATTACGTAAACATTGCGGGACCTGCCGCGTCTCCACCTCTTTCCAAAACTGCCCGAAGAGTGTTCGGGAAACCCGAGACTCGTCCTGTTGTGACTGGACACTCCTGTTTGCCCCCTCGCCCGTTGTCGACGTGACAATGTCACCGCAGTTCACAGCGCTCGGGTGCTCCGCCCTCCAAAAGACAAGCACAATACCGGCGGCCACTTGCGCCCATGCAAGACTTGCCCACAACAGCTATGGCATCAGAAATGGAGCGAAACCCCTCGCGCCTGGTGATGCCCCACGCGTGTATGAGCTGTGCATCTCGCAGGGTGCGCTGTGACCGAGGCTCTCCCAAGTGCTCTACCTGCGTCAAGCGCGGTGCCGACTGTGTCTATCAGCGCCTTCCGCCTCGGCCTCGGCGGCAACGGCGTGCGGAAAGTGCAGAGCGGAAGGTAGAACGATATGAACGCATCCTCTCGGAGCATGGCTTGCTCGAGAGCTCCCCGCCCAATGCGAGCGAATCTGGGCGAGCCTCACAAGCAGAGGAGAGTCGCTCCCCGGACCAAGGACAGCCCGAAGCTGGAATCCTCATTGGCGGCCAGGGCGGCACTAGGTACATCGACGATCGGATCTGGGTAGGCCTGGGCGGCCATGCGATTGCACGCGGAGTGGAAGAAGCTTTTGCGGGGCATAGGGAGACCTCTGACGCTGAAGCAATACTGGCTGATCCGCTGAGCGCCACGGCATTCACTCCTTCGCACCAGCCCCTCCTTCGCTTCCATCCTGCTCACGAAGAAGCGATGTACCTCTGGAAGACCCATCTGGACCGCGTGGAGCCGATCTGTAGACTGCTTCATATACCCACTGCAGCTCAGCTGATTCATACTCGCTCGCAGAACCCACAATTACTCTCGCCAGCCGAAGAGTGTCTGCTTTTTGCGATATACCATTTTGCGGTTCACGCTTTGACAGACGATGAATGTCGACGCCAGTTCCCGCACATCGAACGCGATGTGCTCTTGGAGCGGTTCAGCTTCGCCACTGAGCAAGCACTTGTAAATGTCGGATGGCTGGCGACTACCGATCTCACAGTCCTTCAAGCCGCGGTGTTCTTCTTGCTTGCTTCTAGGCACAAGCATGATCCCAACTCATACTGGATCTTAACGGGAGCCGCCATGCGAATTGGACAGCGGCTTGGGGTGCATCGGGATGGCGAACGACTCGGTATGCCTCCGTTCGAAGTCGAAATGAGACGACGGCTCTACTACCAATTATTGCCACTGGATGGTGCTGCGAGCGCTGCATCAGGTGCTGGTATCAGTCCCATACCCGAGAACTGGGACTGCAAGCCGCCTCTAAACATCTCCGATGCCAATCTACAACCCGACATGACCGGTCCACTGGTCGAACAAAGAGGAGCGACAGAGATGATGTTCTGTCTGGCCCGCGCTCACCTTGGATCATACTTCTTGAAAGTTTCAAGAGCAGCGGCAAATGGCGCCGGTCATGAGATCGTCGAGAGTCTTATCCAGCAGGCAGAGTCGGAAGTGGAGGATAGATACATACGCTTTTGCGATGTCGTAGATTGTCTCCATTTCCAAACCATTTGCTTTGCTCGAGCTGCCATCCACGCGATGCGCCTCCGACAACGCCTATCAAAATTCAGCTTCGCCATGGCGTCTACCACGGAGAAGAAAGAGATCTATGGGCTGACACAAAAGATCATGGATGCGAATATTGCCATGCATGGCAATGCAGGCTTGAGAAAATATCTATGGAGCGTACGAACTTTCGCAATTTGGGGCTCGTGGGAGTCTCTCATCTTCGTTCTGAACAGCTTGTGCAAGGCAAACATGCTCGTTGGGGAAGATCGCGAAGATGCATGGCTTCGGATTCAGCAGCTTTATGGAAGTCGCAATCTGTGTGACTGGACACAAGTCCTGCATGTTGCAGTGGGAAGATTGGCCTTGAAAGCGTGGGAGGCTAGTCCGCCAGGCGGCTGGCTCGCCGGGCCAGACTTTATCACGACCATCAGACAGAGTTTCGGGTCCTCACAGAACAAGGCTCATGCCAGCAACGCCTCACGCGAGGTAAACGATCCCTCATCATCGAACCTTGCTCTTGGCGCCAGTGTGGCGCAACGGAGTGCTCTGGACGACGTCGTCGTCGAGGACCTTGACTTCGACTTCATGGATTGGACGGCCTGGGAGCAGATGATCAAAAGTTATGGCTGAGCATCCTGTGCAAACTGGGCCTGCTGTGTACATCCATTGGTACCAGGCAATGGGTGCGTGAAGCATAGCATTCCGCGATGTGGAAAGTACAGGTTGGAACTCATTGCAATCAACTCGAAGTCGCCGCATTACGCTGTATCGTCAATGCGATGGCTCAATGTATAAAGGAAGCCTTGGCAAGCGCAAGCTCCACCTACACGCTACGCCACGAACACCTGCCAACCGCGATCCGCAGCCTGCGTCCAACCCAAGCCATGTCGACCAAAAAGAACCTCTTGCTGCCTAGTAATATGAAACATATTCACATCCAAACTGGATCGAGAACAATCATGTCAACTTCTGGACAACTGCAAGAGCCAGCTCTTTGAAAAGTTTATTAAGATCTGTCTCCAACGTATGACAGATGTTGGCCGATAACGATGGCTGGATTTTGCCGCCGAAATGGCTTGCGACCGAGCCCTCTTGCAATATTGCGTGATCTTTGAGTCGATGTGCGAGCTGCTCACAAGACTTGCGAAGCTGCTGCAGCTCCCCAAAGACGATATATGCAGCCGCATGGACGGGGTCTTCCTGGTCGGCATTGTAGTCTCCCAGACTAGTCAAAGAGCTCACGCTACTTGAGCGGTCCATGTTCGGTACGGGTGGCTGTTGACCCGATGCGGGCGGTGGCCTTGATGAAGTGATGATGGCGTACAAATTGACGACGCTGGATAGGACGAATGTCAGAAGTGCGAGCAGGTGGCCGTTGTGGGGTCCAGGACAAGCTAGAGTATGGAGGATCCCTCGCAAGATGTCTTTATTCTCCTTCACGACATCCAGTGACGTTCGGAGCATAGCACGGCCATCGACTGTGGTGCCGGACCACACCCCGCCCACACTTGACGTGAGGCCTGATACCCTCTGCATATCCTGCAGAGCGCGCTGTAAGCAGGGACAGTTTGCCTCAGGCCTCATGACATCGTGCAAGTCGCGATCTTCTGAGCCAGAGAATATGGTCGACAGGTTGTATGGATCCGGTAATGAATTGCTCACGAAGAAATTGCCATCCATTGAGAAATCGCCCATTGGAATGTCTCCGCCGGGGTCCTCGAGACTGCTTCCACTGCTGCTGCTACTGCCAGGATTGGTCGCCCATGATCCGTCAAGCTCAGAGGACAAGTCAGCCTTCCCAAGCTCCAAGCCAGGGACAGTGCTGAAGTCGAGAAGCTCGGAGAGATTCAGGTCTGAGAGGACAGATGGAGTTGTCCCACCTGTTGCCGATGCGAACTGCTGCAAGCCAGTGCCAAAGTAATCATAACTGGTATCCGCGTGGAGTGGGGTGTTATTCTGGGAATTCTGGGGAGACTCGTGCTGTTCACCGCCAGTATTATTGTTGGGCTTCGAAGGTTTTCGACCTGCACGTTTGCTGTACAGATACTGGCAAGGGATTCCCCGTTTCGCACACCGCGAGCATGTGGGTTTCTCTTTTTTGCATTTCAGCTTGGCCTGTGCACAAGCATCACAGCTGTTTCGCAACGACGAGGTCTCCCCGATGCTTGGATCATGTCGACGCGCGATCTGGCCGGCTTGCACTCCAGCAACTTGTGGGTCTTGTTTAGGATCAAACACAGTGACGAGGTCGGTACGGGTTTTCAAGTCGGCGGTCATGATGGAAATCGGTGATCGATCGTGCGTTTGCAGAGAATCGACTCGACCTGTGCTGGATCCTCGGTGCGAAGGCGCAAATATAGTTGATGGCCCCGTAAAGCTTATCTACGCTTGCCTAGACGTGGTTACAGCCCCCCGCAAAGCTTACCTGCCAAGAATTGATACCTGCCTGCACCGGATGCAATGCGCGTTGGAACATTGATGAATCAAGGCCTGGGATTCGCAATCGAAAGCGTAGGATTTTGGTCTCTCGCTCCACCATAGCTTTGGACTAACGCCCACGCCGCTCCCAATCTGCGTGTCGCACACCGTAAGCAGTCTAGCCCACTGAACTGAGTTCCTTGCGAATGACCCGTAGTTTCGTGTCAGCTTTGACATCAAGCTGCTTTCGGTCAAGCTCATCATCCTTGGCGAGTCTGGTGTCACAGCGTGTCTGCAGGCAGCGCCCACGTTTCTGCTCACAGCATTGCAGATCTTCGAGATAAGGTCCTAGGGCTCGCCCACGCTATGCACCGCACTGCCACTATACTCAATGGGGAGAATGAGCAAGGGATTCAATCACTATGCTCCGAGCGGAAGGTGCGCAACTGGCTCCGGAAGTGGTTCCCATGCGGACCTGCGGCTCTTAGTCTGCATGCTCGTCTACATATGCTATTTCCTGGAATCTTCACCATGGACGCTGGGATGTTGCACGTGGCAGACAGGCTCAAAGTCAAGTGGTGCCACCATGCCGGCACGCCTAAGCATGCTACGACCGATAATTCGTGTATTTTCCGGTTCATGCTAACAAGCTCGCTTTGCACTGGCATGTCAATCTCCCGGTCAGTGTACGGAGTGCGTTCGGATGACTGGTACACGCCTAGGAACACCAAGTCGTGTTCTGTCCGAATAGGTAAATGCCTCTCTTGGGAGTCTTGGAGATCTCTTGAGATCTCTTGACCATTCGGCAACGACGCTCGCTCTCAACATTCTCCACGCAATGCGAGAGGGACCCTGAAGAGTGCACTGGTGCTAAGAGCTTGGTGCATGCATGGCGTACACATGGATGCACAGAGTTCGCGCGCATTCGCGTGCGCAAACACGTGCCGCATAAGATCGAAAGTCTAAAACAGCTGGACCCTGCAGACTCAATCTACTCAGCTACAATGAAACATTATGAAAGCCTGGAACAATCGGACCATTTCGTCAGTGTGGCTGTTGTCGGGCCATTACTGGATCACATATGCGGCACTTTCTTCATGCACTTCCTCCACCGCAGCGCCTCTTACGCAATATCGAATGAGGGCTATTTTCCAGCAACCCTGCCTTCGGCGAAGGGCACACGAAGGAACGAGGCTGCTCGAACGCCGAACTGCAGCATTACTTCCAGGCCAACATAGGCGAACACTACGCCGCGTATCATCCTGACACTGGCCAACTGCGGAGTCTTCGGAACAAAAATAATGAGGCAACTTCCGGCCAACCAAAGCCTTCTCGGAGCAATGACAAGTTAAATCAGGATCAGAAGTCCCCAGCAGTAGGCTCAGAAACGTTCGAGCAGCAGCGCAGACTTCGGCACTCTTCTTAAGCCATCTCGTTTCCACCTGCCTGATTCGAACAATCACGTTTCACCGGCAATATGTCAACAAAACAGCGGCCCTCAATCCCAAGTGCTTTTGCGATTGTACTTGGCGCGTTCCTAGCAGGTCTGTCCTTCTGAGATGATCTCTCGCGCGGCCGCGCCCAGTCACTGACCTAGCAAAACCATCCGCCAGGTGCAATGTTTAGTCTCTCACTGGTCTCAGTCCCCGTCATGCTGGACACCAATACGGAGACAGCCGTGCTCTTGAGACAATGGGTTCGCCTCTACCACTACGGCCATCTACTCATGCCAGGTCTGGCAATTTGTACATTCCTGCTGTACAGTTATGTTGTCGTGCAACGACGCAGTTCCGGAACCGATGCCCAGTGGAGAAGATACGCGTTGGCGGCAGCGACAACTCTTACGATGATCCCTTTTACCTTGGCCATCATGGTTCCCACCAATGATGCTTTATTCCGATTAGACCGCCAGACGCGTGTCGACGGAACGAAGGAAGTTCTGGTCTCGGGAGATGTTCGGGCACTGGTGGTCCGATGGAGCTGGATGCATGTCGCTCGTTCATGCTTCCCACTGCTGGGTGCGGTCCTGGGGATCGGAGCATTGGCACAAGACCTCGCTTTGCCAATCATGTCTCAGCCATCGAAGCAGCAGGCCAAGTAAGCAAAGATTAGTAAATAATCAATGACTTGTCGGAGTGGCCGAAGGTGTTGAGAAAGTCTGGGGCTGAGGAGGATGTGAGGTCGGGGCTCGGGCCTTTGGTATCTAGTTGTACAGGGTTCGGATGGAATAATCATGATACTACATCCCATTGCTTCGGACCTCGCCTCCGCAATACTCGCGTTTTCTCCATCATCTTCGTTGCTGAGAAGAGCCGCATTCCCTTTCCGAGACCTGGGGCATGTTTTGGCGACTACGCATTCCCTTTCCGAGACCTGGGGCATGTTTTGGCGACCACGCATTCCGAACTTGGACTGCCTAGAGCACGCCATGCATTGTACAGAGGGTGTGAAGAATCCTACGAACCCCTGCTAGTGTTGTTTGAGTA
>PNEN01000300.1:757-32708 GCA_002933655.1 Cercospora berteroae | reverse complement strand
CGTTCAAAAACACGCGAATTTCTAACGTTAGAGGACAGACTTTTGAGAGGTCACTGTACTCCTGCTGCCTGTGCCCACGTGACTGGTGGCCCCATTGCTCTGTCTTGTCAGCGTTGTGCAAACCAAGCGATACTGTCTGCTATAGCCTTAGCCATCTTTCCGCTCATCAGAAGCAGTATATATATATATCAAGCTACAAAAGCTCTTTTCAAAGGACCTCGTACACCTACTGTTCACCGAACTCGTGCTCCAGTACCTATCAGTCTCTGTGAGTCACTTCTCCTCACACCACCAACACTGAATACGAGACCTACCTCTTCCAACCCCTCCATCACAACCTCGACCTCCCCATAAACCCCATGCGTCATCGCCTCAATCCCCTTGTTCGTATCCTCATCAAACTCATCACCCATCACATCTCTCAGAAACACCCTTCCATTCCCATTCTTCAAGAATTCTACATGCTGTTGATCCATCGTCCCGATCACACTTTCGAGCATGATAGTGCTGCAGACGATGAAGACTGACTTTGAATCGCCGTAGAATGATTTGGCATATTTGTTTCTGCTGTGACGATCGACGTGGAGGAGGTGAGGGAAGGCGTCGTTTTGGGTTATGCGAGAACAGGGATAGGGACTGAGGGTGCTGGAGAGGGGTGTGGAGAAGAGGTAGGAGAGGTGGATGAGGTGGATTGACGGGGATGCGGCGAAGGTGAGGGAGTAGATTTCGTCGTAGAGTTCTTGGGGGAGGGACTCCATGAGGGTGCGGAGAGTGGGGGTGTTTGAGGTGGTGTTGGGCGTTGAGGTCTTCGAAAGGTTTGATGGAGACATCGTCGTGGGTGTGTTTGGCGACATTTCGGTAGCTGTACTGCTTGCAAGGTCCTCGGGCTGTGAAGGTCAGTGAGAGGGACTGGACAGAGAAGGCCTATTACTTTATCATAAGTAGAAAATGGAGCTGTTCAAAGTGAATGAGACCTCCCGAGTGAAGCGCCATTCACTTCAGCACAATCGTTCTCAGACGCTCTAGTGACAATAGCCAGCATTCCCTTCTATACGATCTGACGGCATTGAGGACATACTCGCTGATTTTGATGTGTGCCCTTAGTCTTAGATAGCACGTACAACGGACTCGAAATCCCTGCTGGCGTTCTGCGAGCTGCAGCACCAGTAGTCCAATATGATCTTACTGTCCATCGAGCTCATCCTGCAGAACCTATCCTTCAGTGTCAGTCCCGTGATGTTTCCACCTTGGTGTCTCTCAGCTTACCTTTTCCAGACCCGAAAATACCAGTATTTGCTCAACAGCGTCAAAGTCGTGCAGCTGACAACGAACCGTGAACAATTCCTGACGGTATGGATCGAGCTCCCCACACCAGTCTCCCCTGACGTACAACCGCAGCAGAGGCAGATGATCTGCTTGCACAGCGCGGAGGACTTCGATAAGGTCATCCCAGCCAAATGTGACCAGAATGCTTCCTTGGCCAAAGTGGGATTTGGCGAACTGCAGTCGGCTTGCCCGGTCGACGTGCATCAGGTGGGAGAACAGTCGATTGTGGACGATACGCTTTTCGATGGAGGATTTGGCGCCTTCGATAGTAGGCTCTTTTTCGCTATCGCAGAACTCGTAGAAAAAGCGGATCTTGGGGGCGGCGGTGAAGGTCAAGTTGTATATCTCGTTGTACAACTCTTGCGGTAGGCCCTCGAGTCGCTCGCGGAGAGCTGCGGTGTCTTCTTCTTCATGCTTCTCTTGGTTTGTTGGCGACATCGTGGTGGGTGACATGAAGTTTCTGTGCTGTGACTGAGTTGGGAATGTCAAATTTTGGATGCTGAGTGATGAACGAAGACTAACCGCCATTTTGACTTGGAGACGGAGGTGACGGAAGTGAACGGCACTTCGCATGTGCCGCTCCATTCACCTCCATCCAATCTTCTGGGAATATGCGATGGGGAATGCAGGAAGTATGTGCGAGAGTCGTGCTTGGCCGTCTTACTGAGCATCGGACAAGGCAATCGCATCTCTGTTCAGTGGCGCCCGATCTGGTTTCTGCGTCAATCTCCTTGTCAGCCGCGAGTAGGGCAGAGCACACGTAGGAAGCCATGTTGCGCACCTCAGAAGCCGCAGCACAATGCAGGCTGTTCTCTACTGCCCACCAAACTCGCGCTTCAGAATCTGTTCTCCATTGTCAATTTTCTCCCACGTCTAGAGCTGACCACAAAGCCCATCGACTCACCTCTTCCAGGCCTCTCAACCTCACGTATGGTCGAACACCATCAGAGCTCGACTCGTGTCGTGTGATGAGGTCCTCGTATTCTTCATCATACACGCCTGATTCGTCTCTCAAGTACAACCGCATCAACAACACGTGCCTCTTGTCCATTGCCTTCACCAGTCGGTCAAGCATGACGATCCCGAACACAATAATGAGGGACTGTTGTCCGAAGTGTGACTGGGCATATCTGGCACGAGTCCTCCGATCGACATGCAAGAGGTGTGAGAATGCTTTATTGCAACTTACGTGTTTTGCGCCTCCGGGTTTGAGTTTGCTGGTTGGGTCCTCATCTCCTACTGGCCGTGCACTTTCCGGGTAGACTACGCGAATCTCCGGATTCGCAGTGAAAGTCAGGTCATAGATCATGTCGTATAGCTCTTGTGGTAAGTTCTCCAGATGATCACGAAAGGCGGTAGTGTCTTCTTCAGTGGTGGTGTCACTTTCTGCGTTCTTCACCTCGTTCATCGGCGGCGTGGTCTGCGGGGAAATGGCATTCGTTGGCGTCATGCTCGACGCCATCGCGCGGGGCAGCGTGGTGTCTTGTGCGATGGCAGTGCCTCACTGAGTGATGTTGTAGAGGAGACAGAGGTTGTGAAGTTGGTGGACAAGGCATGAAGCTGGCGAAAGTGAAGGCAGAAGGTGGGGCGCAGCTCATGCCACTCTCATGCATAGACCACCGCATGACCGTTCGATCGCAGCGGATCTTAGTGCATGAGCAAGTCCGCATTCGATGCGATACGATTGTATGAACGGTGTCTATGGCTGTCGCGTGGCGTTTTTCCTGGCAGGACTACAGGATCAAAGTATCCACACTTTCATGTAGCAACAGCAGCACATCACTCTGGCATGCAAGAGTGACTCGGCACCGCGAAGTCTCGGCATATCAAGTTGACAGCCCGCATAGCAGACGACGTTAACCCTCGGATTGCCACCGCCTATCATAGTTTGCATCGTTCCCCTTCATGCCCCTCAGCTCGTCCCAGCTTCCGCCATACCATGAGACTCTGTCGAAGGAGTCGCGAATGTGCGATTTACGCTGCACGCAGGTGACATCCTACTCATGGCCGAACTCGAGCCTAAGTCAGACGTTAGTCTCCGTTCGCAGCCATCAACTACACGCTTCGCTGCTGCCTTACCTCCTCCAAGCCAGGAAACTGCACAATCTCCGGAAGGTGAGAGGGATAGCAACCCTTCAGGTGCACCCAGACTCTCCTGGACCGTGCCTCATTGGGTTCGACTCCCCACAGGTCTCTGAAATACACTCGGAGAAGCGGCACATGATCGGACTGCATCGTACTAAGGAGCTTTGTAAGGCCTAGATGTCCACAGACTACAATGATCGAGTTTTGTCCATAGAAGGATCGCGCGTACTTGAATCGGCTGGTGCGGTCCATCTGCGTGAGGTTCCTGGGAAGACGCTGGTTGCGGGTGGTATGGCACGGAAGAAACCCGAGCGGACCATCGCTCGAGACACGAGGTATGATGTAGTCGTCTTCATCTGCTCCCCTGTCCTTGAAGAACATGCGGACTGCCGCATTGGCAGTGAAAGTCAGGTCGTAAATCAGGTCGTAAAGTTCTTGCGGCAGTCGTGCGAGGCCTGTTTGAAGAGCGGCGACGTCGTCAACGTCGCCCATCGGCAGATCGGTTGGCTGCTGGAGTGTCGGCGGCATTGTTTTGGAAACCATCGAGTTGGATGCTCGGCCGCCTGATCAGATGGCGATGGATGACAAAGAACGAGAAGTGCGGGGAGAAGGTTGATGCCTGGTGATACATTCGAGGAAGTGGTGAAGGAAGTAAATCGAAAGCTCAAACACAACGTTCACCGCTTCACTTCCGCTTTGACGTGCACCCCTGTACCTTAGCTGCTCTTGGCGGCATACTTCCGTGCGGTTTTCTGGCGGCTCGCTCCAGCCTGAAGTGGTCATCATGCAGCTGCAGCGCTTCCTCCTCCCATCGACCAGCGTCTTTGCTTCGAAACTGTCACGCCGTCTGCGGAGTAGTCCTCGTCTGTACAGTCCTTCCGTGGGACTTCACCCTGGACTTAATCCGCGCGATGCCAGTCAGCGAACATACATCAAGACCGCCAACGAAGCTCCGCGAGTGGTTTCGAGGCTGAACGTCACTCCATGAGCTGCGGGAAACGGTGCGTCAGTTATTTCTCGGTCTCATGCGCCATCGCAGAACTTATCTCACGCCCAAGCCTGTTCCAGATGGCCTTGTTCGCCATCTCTTTACCCCAGCGCTGCTCCACACACTCCCTCCAGGCTTTACGCTTGGCATTTCCTTCAGAGTGAAGTTGCCCAAACCAACCGACTTGCAGCTTCCCAATGAGCGAACGATGTTCAGGTTGTAAGATTTCAAGAAAGGGTCCAGATCGCCACAGCCATGAATGAGAACAGATTGGAAGAAGAATTTGGTGTACTGAAGTCGACTCGCTCGATCGACGTAGAACAGATGATCGCGCGGAAAGGGCGTAATGTCGTGTTCTTCTCCCGAGTCATCGGTGGGGTGCAAGCTGAAATGATCTGCGACTTTCATCGCAGCGTCAGGTCGGTCCGGATGTCCGAAGTATCGAATTCTGGAGTCGGCGGTGAAAGTCAGGTTGTAAATGTGGTCGTACAGTTCCTGGGGCAGTTGTTCGAGTTTTCGACACAGTGGGAGGGGGTTGGGCTTCCCCATCGGGAGGTTCGCTTCGAGTTCCAGTGGTGAACTTCCTGTGGGCGTTAATAGTATCGAGCAGGCCTCTCAGAATTCTCTTAGAAATACATTCCCGAGGACGGGAGAGCCATGTTTGGCCTCTTGTATAGGCTTTGTCAGTCGAGCAAGGGAGGTTACTGACACACCTTGCGACCACATCCAGAACAACATTCCTTCGCACTTTGAGCGACAACATGATCGATTAGACTATTCGCAATCGCTACCTGTTAGATAGGTTGGGGTCCACTTGGTCTCTGTCAGTCCAGCCAACTACATTCCTTGCCCCAGGGCTACCGGAATTGGCATCACAATGCGTCCACCAGCGGAGCGACATGACCACCTTACGCCCTTGCCTCCTCGTAATGTCAACGCGCCAAGTTACCTTTCAGAGTCCCCCGCCAGCAGGGGAGTCAGGGACAGCACATACGATGGGAATTTAGATTTCCGATATGAGAGTACATGAATCGTCCACGATCTCATGTCGCCGTGAAGAAATGTCTCAACTCGCGAAATAGAGTTTTGAAGCGAGCAAGGGCTTCTTTTATCCACAAAGTACCTCTTTCATCAAGCCTATCTTCCTGTATCAAATTCTTGCTATACAGGCGCGCATCATCTCTGTCGATGCTCTGGATTGCCGCAATGGAATTGCATTCCGCCTGATGCTGAACGAAGCACTCAATGCCTGCCGGCTACGCCGTCACCGCACCGCCTCTCATCGTGACCAATCAGTAGTACATCTGGGCATGTGAGTGTATTAGCATCTGCTCAACGTATGAAGGACTCGTGACCCTACCTTTTCACCTCCCTGGTAAATCCACACGAGCTTGTCCGCAACCTCAGCTCCCCAGCGCTGCTTCACAATCTTTTTCTCTCTCGGCCAGTAATGTTGATGGAAGTAGTCGGGAGCATCTAGTCGGTCTCTTCTGACATGAGTCCGAATTGTTGAGATTAGAGGGCGGAACTCACGAGGCAGATTGTGGAGAAACATGTGCAACTCAGCTAGTGGACCAACACCGGGCCAGATACTAGAAGGAGACCAGACAGCCACCGAGTTGAAGTAGGAGGCAGCATACAGCTTTCGACTCGCTCTGTCGACGGAGAAGAGGGGATCTTGCGGGTACGGTTTGGTGTCGAAATCTGCCGATAACCCGTTCCTTGGGCCAAAACTGCGAGGGATCGAGCGCGCAGTCTCTTTTTGACCCTTTCGTGCGATGCATCTGACTCGAGAATCGGCGGTAAATGTCAGCTTGTAGATGTAGTCGTACAGCTCCTGCGGTAGACTCTCGAGTCTCTCTCGAAGTTCGAGGCTGTCATCTTGTGCGTCTGCCATTATGGCCGGCTTTAGGGATGAATGCCGACGCTCGTGTGATGACGTGTTGTTATTGGCACTGTAGCGGAGTAATGTGAGTGGTAGAATTGTATTGAAGACAATTGGAAAGAAGATTGGGAGAGGTCGGCCGCTTCCTACGCGACATTTTTGAGCACAGACGTCACGATTCACCCACTAACAAGATATGATAACATCCGTATCGTTGAAGATTGCAGACGGAGTCGTGAAACTTGATCAGTCGTTCTATCCAAGAGTTTGTGCTATAAGAGTCAGAATTGGATTCGCTTATATGAGCAAGTCCACGAGCACAGGGGTTGAGCTTATGAGTTTAGTCACATTTGGATGATATCCCACGGCCAATCTGTCTACTCCAGGGCATCTTCCCCTTCCGATGCTTATCAGCTAGCGTCGAATTAGTCGCTGATCTCCACCAGTGCCTCGTAGCCTTCTACGATGCGCCTGGACCAAAACCTAGTATTTGTAGCCAACTATGCCGTGCAACAAACTCTCAGCGTCTTGGGTCGCTTCCTCCGTGCCTCGCTCTAGGAAAGATGATATTGCGCAGTGCTCTTCTGGCTCGAGCTGATGGTGATCTCTGGTTGGGATGAACCAGTCTTCCATTGCGTCGCAAAGGCGCACCTCTGACATGCACAGTCTCCCTCCCATACTCGTCTCCAGCGAATGCTTGCCGTGGGATGGCAGAAGCGCTAAGTTGACCAGCAATGGACCTCTCCTCGTGCTTCTTGACCCAGGCATCCATGACCTCCCGAAAGCGCAGATGACTGATGCTCTCCACTTTGTTCGCAAATTCCATACCAATACGTTCTCGCAGAATCTCGCGCAAACCCTCTGTCAAGAAGCCGAGATAGTATATCTTCGGGATAAGAGCCACATGTTCCGCACCCATGAGCAAGGCCCAATTTTGCAGCTCCGTGAAACCGCATACAACGAACATGGAGTCCGGATCGCCGAAGTACGATTTGAGAAATTTTTGGCGGCTGTGTCGATCAACGCGAGATAGATCTGGAAGTTGCTCGTTGACGCCCACGAGGTGGCTTGGATATCGTCTTGCAATCCAGCCCGCGGATGGCATGGTCGAGTCGGGCGAGATGGAGACTCGAATCTTTGCGTCGGCGGTGAAGGTGGAGTCGTAGATTTCATTGTAGAGTTCTTGTGGGAGGCTCTGGAGACGACTCCGCATCGCGGTTACACTGGTGGCTTCAGGAATTCCTTGATCGGCAGTCATGTTTTTATTTTCGATGACTCGTGCAAGAATGTGCGCATAAGTCTGCTCATGCTGATATATTACGTTCTCTTCGAGCGTGCTGTCGCCTCGCATAATGCCCTTGTTGTTGGGCACGCTAGTGGAGACGCTCCCTTTGCAAAGGTGCTTGGGGTGCTTTGTCTTGTCGTGCGGCGCACTGCCAACGACAAAGCCTTTCTGTGTGTTGTTGCCTGGTAAAGGTGCTTTGTCCAGTCGACCAGAAATGATGCGTGATGGTCTCATGGCGCAAGGAGAGATTACTAGATCGCGCTTCTCATACGATGCATGTGGTGAACGGAAGATGATCGGGTGAACGGCTGCCAAGCGGCAACATAGAGCACCCATGAGTCGCAAGGGTGTTGGAAGTGGTCAGAAGTGTGGGAAAGTAGAGTTGCGAAATGATGGTAAAGGCCAGGTGGCTCATATATTAAGCAAAACTCTGTCTCACCAGGACAATGAGATTTGAGACACACAGACGACCACATAATTTGCGACGACGCGTTCAGACTGCAAGCCAACGGGTTGAGATCTCTTCATCGGCTTGGACGGGAACATAGAATCGCGCTGGCTTGGTCATTTGAAGAATGCAACAATATCGTCTGGTCGACCTCTGCTCGGCGCAATCAACATCTTCAATTATGAGGCGAGTTGCAAAAGCGGAATCGGCATGGCAATCAATCAAAAGTGTCGAGCAACCAAGATGTACACGCACATTCACAGTGATGGTCCACGTCGCACAAGGCGACATGCCTGAGGAGTTCTCTGTATTGGGCAGCGAGATGTTCAGAGACCGAAAGTGAGGTGAGACGGTCATCTCGCATGCTAGGTAAAAGACATCAGGCAGAAGAGTGAAAAGAGGAAGGAGAAGACCAGGCAACACCTATAGCTAGGGCAGAAGGGTATGGTATACAATCCTGCCTAGACAGCCCGGACAGGGGTGGTCGATCACTGCATATGATCTATGTTGCCGATCAGTAATACACCTCTGTAAGCAAGCCAGATCGAAATTCATTCTTCTGGAACTCCAGATGGGTCAAAGATTGATCGGAAAGCCATATATGGCCATGCATCACTTGCAGAACGTTGTGATACACGTGCTGCACGGAATGCTGACTGCAACTTACTCTGGGGAATTCCAAGAAATGTTAGTTGCCGAGACACAATTTCACGAAGGATCTTTAGTCTACTTTCAGCTGCCCGTCCTCCAGCTTTTTCTACGCCCTCAATCCGCAAAGCTGACCGAAATTCCAACACACCGGTCCGGTGCGGCTGAAGTCCCTTGACGAATCCTCAACAGATCTCCATTGACTTGTTGCAGCAAAGTCGGTCGCTCCATGTGCTCACACTTGTGACTTCGTGTGACCTCGTCCACAGCTTCCGACCACCACGAGTTCAGCCAGTGTGAACAATACCAAAGATGGCCGCTGTCGCCGTCGAACTCTATCTGGAGAACCTTGCCACAGCCCTCATCGAAGCAGTCAATCTGTGCAACTTTGATGCATCGAGCTTCCCATGACCCCACATGCATTCGGCATTTCACTCTGAGGTTCATGAAGTCTCAATCACTGGCACCAAATCGAGGTCAGAAACCATGGAGGAACAGGAAAAATTCGAGATCGCAAATCCAGACTACCAGATTAAGATCTTAAGCTGTTCAGCAAGCCTATTGACAAAGGATTTCGCACAAGTCTTCCTACATACATGCGAGAGTGGAACACCAGATATCTCATATGAGATCACGAGGTCGTATGTGGCGGCTTTGGAGTGGTGTTTGATCGATGGAATGTGGTTTTTGGTGAAGGAGAAGAGGATGGCGGGAATGGATGTGCGTTGAGCGAAAGCTTTCTAAGGAGAGGGAGGGCCTTCAGTGGCGGCTTATGATATTCGAGACCGGATTGCCAGGTGTGCATAGAGTTTCATACGGACTAAAGACTCTTACTCAATCATGAAGACTCATCATTCTATCACAACTTCGTTCATGGACTTGGGGCTGTACTGGGCCTAAACAAGAACGATAGCATCAGTCGCCAGCAACATCGATCCAGGCCACGGTTCTTCTCGTCAGTTCGGTCGTCCATCAATGGAGCCGCACCATATCTATCTTTCACAAGGGCTCTCCCTTCTCTGCGGTATGTGAATTGACCAAGCAGCGATGCTGGCCTGCAGAAATCAAAAGTCCCTGCAGCGCCCTTGAGCCTCCACAGACTTGCAACAACGCCTTCTGCACCATTATCCTCATTCTTGGTCTCCTTCACGCTCCCACTGTCCACCTCTCCCTGCTCCGCGCCACCTTTCTTGTGAAGCTTAGCATGTGCCTCGATCAGCTGCACAGTATCTTCCAGCAGACAAATCACAGCCTGCGCCCTGTACGGAGCAAATCTGTCGTCCTCGTTCATGCGTTGCTGTATGAACAACTGCAAGCGACGCGAAGTAACAGTCACATATATTTTTGCCATCAGAGCGAAGTGCTCGGCGGTGATTACAGAGAGCTTGGTGACCGGAGTATTAGCCAGAGGCTTGATGAAGATCGAACCCGAAGTGCCAAAGTAAGAAGTGGCGAAATGCTCTCTGCTGGCCTGATCGACGTGCAGAAGATGGGGGAAGCTCTCGTTGAGGGTTATGGTCGGCGTTTGAAGCTTCTGCACAAGCGCAGCAAGTGTGGTGTCGATTTCCGCCTTGCTGTTAGTGTAGACATGTATTTTCTTTTCGGCGGTGAAGGTCAGCTTGTAGACGTAGTCATAAAGCTCCTGCGGCAAGCTTTCCAGGAGGTCACGGAGGATCAGGCTGTCAATGTCTGCGATGGTGGCCATGGTTTGCAAGTCGCGGTTCGTGCTGCTTGTTGCTTGGAGAGAGTGGTGACTGGAGAGTGATGGTTGTCCGAACTGACTGCCTAGGTCAAGTACTAAATTTGAGTGTGCAGAGAGACGAGCAGGAGAAGCTGAGATAAATGTTGGAGAAGGTGATTCGAGTCATGAAACTAACGAGTGAATGGTGCTTCGGGATCGGCAAAACCCATGGCCTCTGGTGTACAGCTCCATTGCCATTCACCCCTGCTTAGTTACAGTCTCTGGATCGCTTTCTCTCCAGCCTTGCTAGCATCAGCATGGTCCTTAATCAACTTCACGACATCTGCCTTCCCACAAACCACGATACGGCCATTTATGGGTCGTAAGCCCTCTTCCGCCCTTGGACCCAACTTCAGCGACAATGATTCGGTCAGTGTACCACTGTAGCGACGGAAAGCCAGGTATGTAGTTGATATCCGGCGAAGAAGTCTCATTGAGAAAGGGTAAAGCCTCGTTTCGCCTCTCGGCGCCGGAAATATGACGAAGATAGAGCCGGAAGTTGCGAAATACGAGTCCGCGAACTGCGCCCTACTTGCCCTGTCGATGTGGAAGAGGTGCGGAAGTCTCGTGTTGAGACTTGTGAAGCTGTAGTCTTGTACTAGTTCTTGTAGGTTTTCTTCTGTGCCTCCAGTGTTGCGAGTGAGCAAGTGGATTCTCTTCTCAGCGGTGAACGTCAGGTCATAGATTTCGTTGTAGAGCTCTGGCGGCAGTGTGTCGAGCAAGCCGCGAAGAGCCATGATGTCGATGTCATTGATCTTAGCCATAGTGTTGAGCTGATTTTGAGAATTGGTAATATTTTCAGAGAGACTCTCGTTTTTGCCAGCTGGAAGGTGGCGTCTGTCAGGGTGGGGAGGGTGCGATGGTCGAAAGAGTGTAAGGTATAGGAATGAGAGGATGATATAGAGTAGTTTGGTGTTTCCATCGCGTTAATGTCCAGTTCACTGTTAAGGCGGGCCTGGAGAAAGTCACAAACCGATAGAAGCTAGTAAATGTCATGTCGATACTGCGCGTCACGCGCCTGGTTGCACATATCCAGTCAGCCTGCCCCTTGGGCAACCGGCCGATGGATTCTGCGTGGTCGTAATTTCACATTCCTGTGTGAGAATGGGTACAGGCGGCAGAGATTGACGAGCAGACGCAGGAAGGCAAAGCGTTTGTGTAGGTCCGAGAATGAAAGAGCCTAGCAGAACAAAGACGATAGATGTAAACAAAGAACTACACAAATGCATGAGCGGCATCAGAGACAGATGCTTCCGACTTGTCTTACATGCAAGAGGCAACAAGATGTGCTGCGAATGTAAACTTGAGACTTGCATTGCAGTAGAAGATTGACCTAGAGTGTCGGCCACTCCACTCCAAATGCCATCGCAGCCTCCTGTGCTGCGCATTGCAGAGCCTGTTTTCTGCACAAATTTCGTGCTTGTCTCGTATTGGGCAAATGTAGACAACGTCTGGCGCTGTTCGATAGTCGATAATCTTTCTCGCTGCAGTCTAACTTGCTGGAAGATGTTCTTGCCGCCCCCATCCGTAACACCTTAAGGCCTGGTCATGTAGCTTAAGTGACATGCAATAGAGGATCGTGTCGGCTTTGTACTTCACTTGTCGTCTGCATTCGAGTCAGCTTGGGTATAGATGAGGCCATGCGGCGAGATCCACCTTCGATGCCGGAACCACAACGCTCTTCCACCAACTCAGTGATCCGTTCACGCAATGTGTAGACGAGATGCTCAGCAAATGGACCCTCGATTTCGTCAAAGATCATGTTGTAGAACCGGTACAAGCCCGAGGGCGAAAAAAGTGTCTCGTCGACCGGCCTAACATAAAGAGGCTTCGCAATGCGCTTTCCATCGCAACCCATGAAAATGCGGAAGCGGTCCCTATCGAAATTGTAGAAGACAAAGATCGAGTCGCCCTGGAAGAAGGACGCGGCGAAGTTCTTTCGGCTGCAGCGATCGACCCAGAGCACATTCGGTAGCGGCTCATTCAGCACCACATGTTCAGAATGCTTTGCGACCAAATTCTCCAGTCCCTCTGCTTCGACAGTCGTTTTGGAGGCGTAGATGCGGATCTTGGCATCTAAAGTGAAGGTTAGGTGATAGATCAGGTTGTAGAGCTCTTGAGGCAAGCTCTCGAGGTGGTCGCGGAGCTCGAGGCTGTCGCACTTGTTGCTATCGTCCTTCTCAGCCATGGCAGCTTCGAGGCAGTACCTCGTGCTTCGGGGCTTAGACCACACGGTAGTGGTGCTGAACGATACGGACGAGAAGACCACTCAGAGGTGGAGATGTCGATGTAAGAGGACGGAGGTACACGAGATGCAGCTAGTGGAACGAAAGACCCGAGTGAATGAAGACTCGGGCGCCCCCGATTAGGCACATGTTGACACCTCGAAAGACGGGTGAATGCTGAAGTTGATTATCGTGACTGCATCAAGTACATGCTCACTTCCGATCATATGATAACAGCAAATAAGCTCGGCCTGGAAGACAAGCCGTTGCTAAACGCTTCATTATAGACTTGTTCCGTGTGCCGAAAAGAGTTCTGGCTCTTTGTCGTGTTCCCCGCACCTAACCACCCAGCTCTTTTCTCATCTCGCCTTCTCAGCCTCAGTCAGCGAAGTCACGCATGCAATTGCCAGACGAGACTTACCTTATTCCATCGCCCCAGCGTACTGCTTTACGAGCTCGACGATCTCATCCATCGAGGCAAGGACAAGTCGATCTGCGTAGGCTTCGCTTGAGGCTTCGTAGCCGAAAATGAATCTTGAGCCAGGCGGGTTGTTGTAAGGAAATCGACATCCGGAAATGGCCATGTAGCGAGGGACGCGGATAAGCTGCAAATGGCTCCGTTGGAAGCATATATCCCATCGAGCTGGACCCACGATCACGAAGATCGACTCTTGACCAAAGTATGATGAGGCAAACTTGGTCCTGCTGTGGCGATTAACGTGCAACAAATCGGGCGGCGGTTCGTTGATCGTGACTGCCCGCTCTGAAAATGTCTTCTGCAAGTGGTCGAGCTCCAAGTACTTGATCTCGTACTTCCTGGCGTAGAGTCGCACTTTCGCATCGGCTGTAAACGTCAAGTCGTAGATGTAGTTGTAGAGTTCTTGCGGAAGACACTCGAGATGGTTTCGGAGCTCGAGACTGTTGGTGCCATTGGTGGCGTCGCTGCGAGGCTTCCCACGGTTGTCGCGGCGGTTCTTCTTTCGAGCCATAGCACGCGTCGACAAGCGCCTTGCGTATTAGAGGAAGAAGTTTGACGAAGATGCGGAGCAATTGAGCGACAAATGGTCAGATCGATGCTTGAAAACGCGTGCTGCACAGCTGTTGACATGTCGCGCGCGGAGGCAACCAGGCCGCAGTGAACAAGAAAAAACTGCTGGAGTGAAGGAGGATTCGGATGCTTCCGAAACCTCCTGTCAGTTACCGATCGCCTATTGAAGTCGAATGAAGGTTGAAACTTGTATAGTGGTAAAACCGGCGATTCTCTCACTCGCAACTACAGAATCTTACTGCGATGGTAGTCAGGAGTAATGCCGTTGAGAACAAATTGAAGCTGAGTGACGATTGGGACTCATAATCATGGTAGAAACTGCGACTCTCTTACTTGCAATGACAAAATCGAATCGCAAGGGCTGCAACAATTCCACCAAGCCGCTGTTTGGGCCTTTGAGTATTGACTCCTTTCGTGCCTCCAACTGAATTCAAGTTCTTGAGTCCCACGAATCATGGTAGTTTGTCAGCCGACTCGCTATGCTCGTCATCTATAGGCTGAGTCAGTTCCAGGTCCCATCAGTGTAGCTCGAGAAACACACCGTCGATGTCCGTTCCACTTGCCTGCTCCACATAGTCATCCAACATGCCTGGCAACTCGACCGCCTGAAACACATCGATTCTCTCCACTACATCTTTGGGCCAGCCCTCATTCCGGGAAAGGATCTGGCAAAGCTCAGTCGATACGGTCCACGGACCGTGCGGTGGAATGTAGTGGACGTGCGGAATCAATTTGAGATGACTGGACTCAATGCACAATCTGCCCAAGTCGTCGCCGTAGAAGACAAAGACGGTGTTCACATGACCGAAATAGGACTTCACAAACTTGTCTCGGCTTCGCCGATCGACGTGGAACATCGGTGGGAGTTTCTCGTTGATTGCGAGCGCGTGGTGTGAGCAGTCTTTTAAGATGTCGAGGACGCCGTTGGTTTTCAAGCCCTTCTTGCTCGAATAGAAACGGATTGCGGGCTCGGCAGCGAAGGTGAGGTCGTAGATGCGGTTGTAGAGCTCCTGCGGAAGAGACTCGAGGTTGTTGCGAAGCTGAAGGGACCTGTCGAGGTTGCCGTGATCGCCGTTGCTGTCGATGGCACTCTCATCGGTGGTCATGGTGCCTGCGAACAGTGCTTGGCACCACGGCACAGGTGGGTTCTGTGTGGTTGGTGGTTGAACAGAGATTGCGAGTGTGGTCGAGGCGGAGGACCAGATTTGTGGTAGAAAACGCGCGGCGCTCCTGCCAAGGCTGGGGTGCATGTGCACGAGCTGCGTGAAGCAAACAAACGGTGCAGCACAATGAAGTGAAAACGGGCACGCTGTGAAGCGAAAATCAGGCAGACAGGCAGAGATGGAGGAGGGATCCCGCTTTGACTGGGGGAAAGTGGAAAGATCGTGAGTAGTTTCTGTGTACAGTATAGCCCATATTTCAAGCTCGGCTATATTTGCAATGTAAGTCGACTGCCGGCAGACAACTATCTTCTCTCTCGACAGGTCAGGCTTCTGGTATTGACTCCAAGGCACGGGCTTTCGCCATGCCACTCGACTCCAGTTGGCGATCTTCTCCTGTCTCAGCTTCGCCACGGGCTGATTCAGTCCGTTCACACAGCGGCGTTGTTATGGCCCGTCGACGACTGCGTGAGGAAGCGATTGTCTACTCTTTCGCCTTGCTTTTGCCTTCCTCACTCTGCGAGCCTGGTCCTTGTAGCGGGCAACGAACTCCGTTGGAGACATAAACTCGAACTTCTCCACCACTGCAGCTCCAAACCCGTGAGCAACCATGTCCTGTCTTGCTCGGTCATCATATGCGTCGTCCCATGAGCGGCCCCCGCGAATGAAGACGAGCTCAGGTATGAGCTCTAGATGCTGGCTTTCGATGTGTACATTCCTTATGGCGCCACCATGAATGACCAAAATGGATTTCGGATCGCCGAAGTACATTCGAGCGAACTTCTTTCGGCTTCGGCGATCAACGTGTAGGAGATGCGGCAGCTTCTCATTGATGGAGAGCATCCCCGGACCCCTGTCGTACTTGCCAGTAAAAGTCCAAGGGACGTAGATGCACCGTTTTCGGCCGGCAGTGAAGGTCAAGTCGTAGATGTAATGGTAAAGTTCCTGTGGAAGGCCCTCGAGGTGATCGCGGAGTCGGAGTGCGCTCTCGCTCTGCTCATTTTGCTCGTCGCTCTCGTCCTCGAGCTCATCTGCCGGGCCGCTGTGCGTCTTGTGTCTCTCAATAGTGTTTCCGACGCTCTCCTGGACGCTCTTCTCGGCTTTCTCCTCCTCGTTGAATCCCTTTCCGCTCTTCTCACGTCCCTCGTCGGTGCTCCTGTTGTGAGGCATGGTGCGCATTAAGTGACACCTCTGGCCAATAGTCCGGTGACGGGCTGTTGTCTTTGAAAGTGCGTGGAAGGCAAGAGAAGGGTCGAGGCAGAAGTGCCGCGCCAAGTCTCGGATGCACGTGCCGCGAAGAAAGTGAAGGAACTCAAACGGATGGTCAATCCTGCACTTCAGAAGGGGGCACGAGCTCAGTCAAAATCAAGGGAAGGTTGTGACATTGTTCTGCGTAACATAGCGCATTGATTGCAAGTTCGTCTATGGTGCTACTGGGAGCGTGGACACGCCATTCTCCTCTTCCACGTTCCATGGTGCATGAGTCTCTCGCTCCAAAGCAGATCACTGCTGCCACACTCAGGCATGACCTTCCTCTCCGCCCCTATGCTCAATCCTCGGCCTTCCTCTCGCCCTCTGATGATACCTCGGTCACTTCAGCATCTGCAAAGATGTCAGCATAATGATGAAGAGAGCGCTCCGCTCGAACTCACCTTCCGTCGAGATACCAGCACGCTCCTTGACCAATTTGACCACCTCGTCATGCTTGATGAAAATGAGGCGACTCGCGAACGCCGCATCCATTCCACCACCTACAAGCATGTTTCTGCACATGGACTCTGGGATCCTCTTCCCGCCGAAGTTATCTCCGCCAACATGGACCAGTCGTGGCTCAGAGATACAATCCCTGTGACTTCCCAAGATAATTGAGACCCTCCATTCAAGTCCTCCATAGATTGCAAAGACCGAGTCCGGACCGTAGTAGGATGAAGCAAATTTCTGGCGGCTATGGCGATCGAGCCACAACAGGTGCGGATGCAGGCCGTCGTTGAGGTCCACCACGCGAGTGGAGCACTCTGCGAGCAACTCTTTGAGCTTACCTTCGCGAACGCCTCTTGCGGAAGCATAGATATGGATCTTTGGATCAGCGGTGAAGGTCATGTCATAGATGATGTCCTGGAGCTCCTGTGGTAGCCCCTCGATAAGCGCGCGGAGTTTGAGGCTGTCGTCGCTGTCGCTGGCCATGGCCCGTAAGCTTTGCACTGAGTGATGAGGGACGTGTCCATGTTGTTCAATTTTCATTCGAGCGTGGCCGAGAAAGATGAAGTTGATGGTGGAAGTCGCATTCGGAACGGTGTTGCTGGCTGATTGTTCGAAAGTGATCGAGAAAGATGGAGTTTATCAACAAAGTTCACTCGTAGCGACCCTCCTTGCCAAGGCGCTGCAACGCATGTGAAAGTCGTGAAGACTAGGCAGCAGACAGAAGACATTCGAAAATGATCACAGGAAGCCGGAGCGGGCCTGTCCGAGAGCTCTCATTGACGGACTTGCAATATCAATCGCACGAAAGTCGTGCAGTGACAGGAACTAGTCGATTGAGGCCTACTTCTGCCTGCGGATGCGATCATGTGAGATTCTCGCAGCAACTGCGACTCGGCTCGAGCGAAGCGGCGAGAAGTTGCAAGAACGCCACTTCACGTGCCTCCCTTTCGGTGCATCCGACAGAACGGTGTGTCCGCTCACGGTCGACTCCGTCACTTCTGATACATCATTTCATATCTCGTCCATTTTCCCCTCGCCCAGTCCTCCTGCAAGCGGCAATAATCAGCTCGAGAAGCTCATTGAATTCCATCACCTTCGATGAGCCCAATCCTCTCCCTCGCCATCTCCACAACCTCTTCATTCGATATCAGAACATAGCGATCGGCAATACACCTGAACACGGAGCGTCGCAGGTCTTCGGCGATGGAGAGAGTAGTCTTGTAAGAATCTCTTGGAACCCCAAAGCGAATATCTTTCATGAGCTGCACATGGTCCTTCTGAATGATTATTCTGTTATCCTCAGACCACCAGAACATGAAGACTGAGTCTTTGTTACCGAAAAATGACTCTGCAAACTTTCGCCGGCTGCACGATCTACGTGCAAGAGATGCGGGAATTCGTTGAAAGTGATGACGCGGTCGAGGTCCGGGATAGGAATTTTTGCTGATTCGGAAATCTCCCAGTCTAGTCGCGCTCGCCGAAGAATGTCAGTGAGAATGCGTTTCGGTCTGCGCGATCGGCTTGCAAGATAGGTGGTAGCTGCTTGTTCAACGTTGTGTCTTGCTTGGAGACATCCTTGGGAGGTCTAGGAAAACCAGGAGGAAACTCTTCGTGAAAGGTGGCGTCGCGATCAGAGAATACACCGGGCGCGGGTCGTCTCAAATTGGCAAGCCAGGATTTATTTTTGGTGTAAACGCGAATTCTCGCTGCGGCGGTGAATATCAGGTCGTATATTTTATCGTAGAGTTCCTGCGGGAGCTTGTTGAGATGCTGTCGAAGTATGAGGCTGGCGCAGTGGATGTCCTTGGCACTCATAGCGTCCTTGCCGCAGTCGGCGCCGTCGCCTTTGTCGCCTTCATTGATAGTCACGTCGTGCAAAGGATCCCTTGTCTATCCGAATATTCCAAAGGCTTTGAACCAGCCGGCTGGTTGTGGACTAGGTTGTCTCACAGAAGACTGCCCGAGATATCACTACCTTCCGCCGACAACCTGGGATTTTGAGGAAAGCGCGTCCGCGGCGCTGTAAATTATCCGAATGCGATCAGCGACGAGGAAGCTGCAGCGAATGAAGGGCAACCAACCTACGAAGTCAGTGACAATATCCCGCCGCAGCTGGAAAGAAATTCGTAGTCGAGCAGGCAGCGGAAGAACTGTGACTCATAAGCAGACATTTTCGAGCGCTCAGTTGGTGCACCTGCTCACAGCGCGGTACAGGAGAAGTCAATCAAAACGTGCGAGGCTGGAACTTTGTGCGGACACGTGGATGAGTATAAACCTTCAGCTGCTGCTGTGACTAAGGCCGACTTTTGGAAGAAGCAGCGTTCGACTATCCTGTGGTCCGCCCTTGTGCGCTCGACTGATGCGTCGGTCCATCAGCGGTATGTATCGCCGCTCGTTGCTGTGTCCATGTTATTCCTCGTACTCTGTTCGAGTGGAGTCAGTCAAATTTATTGTGTAAGCATTCTGGTCAGACGCACCTTCATCAGCAATCCCAGCACGCTTCTTCACGAGCGCCTCAATCTCATCGTAGGTGATAAACTTGAAGGTTTTTGGAGACTTCTCTAACCACCATGAGTGGTAATGCTTGGCCAGCTTTGATGCTTGCGTTGACGGGACCGGCTGTGTGGGTTCACAACTCCAGAGGACGTTCTTAATGAGGAGACGATGATAGGACATCCCCTCGAGACAGTCGCGTGTGCAGTACCCAACGCAGAAGATGAACGTGGAGTCTTCGCCGCTGAAGTAAGATTTTGCAAACTTCCTCCTGCTGGCGCGGTCCACACGAAACATGTTCGGCAGTCGTTCGTCGAAAGCAACGACTCGTCCGGAGATTGTGTTAGGAAGTACCGAAGAAGTGAGGTAGAAACGAGCCCATCGTGAGATGCCGTAGATTCGAATCCTTGGATTTGCAGTGAAAGTCAGGTCGTAAATGTGGTTGTAGAGCTCTTGCGGAAGACTCTCGAGACGTTCGCGGAGCTCGAGAATGTCAGTGTCGCCGCTGCTGCCGAGTCCAATGTCCCTCTTGCTGTCGGTGCTGCTGTCGGTGCTGCTGTCGTGCTCGCTGTTGCCATTGGTGGCCATGATGAGTGCAGAGTGCGATCTCGCGTTGCGAGAGTGGTGGATGGGATGTGATGAAGACAAGAAAGTTGCTGATTGGGGGCAGGAGCAGAGTCGATGTGCAGCGGCGGGAGTAAGCGCGCTGGAGCAAACAATAGAGCCAGGTGAATTAATGGCGGGCGCTGCCGTCGGAGTTTCAGATGGTTAAGTCAATATAAACGGCTGCAGGCTTTGCAACAGCCTTCTCAACACCTCCAACACGCTTGTTCAGTA
The DNA here is from genome assembly GCA_002933655.1 of Cercospora berteroae. NCBI lineage: Eukaryota > Fungi > Ascomycota > Dothideomycetes > Mycosphaerellales > Mycosphaerellaceae > Cercospora > Cercospora berteroae. Next base: position 12,838 of record PNEN01000300.1, on the reverse strand, counting down.
GTCCCGAGATGTCCTCGTAGGATATCAAGCCAATGCTTCCGGCGGAGATTCCAGCCCCTTCTGCGATGCATTTCCTTCCGTACACGAGGAGAACTAGGGAATTGCACCATAGGATCAAGCGGACATCCTTCATGAGACGGAGGAACGGTTTCTCCCTAACAGGCACTAAGCCGTTAGAGAAAAGGAAAATCGAGTTAGGATTTCCATAATAGGACTCTGCGAACTTCTGTCTGCTTGTGCGGTCCACGTGCAATAGATGGGGGATGCTCTCATTAACCGCAACGATTCGCTGGGAGTGATGCTTCGTGGCAACGGTGAGCGGAGCAAGGGTGTGAGTGTAGCCTCTGCCATAGTTGTAGATGCGGATCTTCGACTCTGCTGTGAAGGTGAGGTCGTAGATCTGGTCGTAGAGCTCCTGCGGCAATCTGTCTATGAGTTCGCGGAGCTGGAGGCTTGTACGACAGTCATCATTGCTGGAGCTGCTGTCATCCTTGCCGCGCGCAGTGCCGCTGCCATTGCTGCAGGAGGTACTGTCTGTGTTGCTGTTCTTGTTGAGAGTCATGATGCGTGTCGAGTGGTCGGGTTACGAAAGGGGCGGGTGCTGGTGCTGTTGTTGGAATGTGGTGAAGAAAGGTAAAGCTGGTGGTGGTCAGAACGCGGTGCCAACGCGCCGCGAGCGGCTGGTGACCAATGGCGGCAGAAACGGCCTCAAGTGAAGTTGAATTAAACAATGTCGCCGGAGGCTTCACTTGTGAGAGATTGTGATCCAGAGTCAGGCACATGCCTCACCAGTTACCCCAGCACGCTTCTCCAGAAGCGCTTCGATACCCTGGTAACTGATGAATGAGATGCTCTGTTCAGAAGTCCCAAGATACTCCGCGGTGCGACGCCTGCGCATCCTGTGGAGGACTCCGCGCCCGCGGCCACAGCTCACACGAAGATTCTTGACCAGCCTCAGGTGCGCCAGGCGTTTGGGAGTCCAGCCGAGAGAGATGACAAAGACTGAGCTTGGGTTGCCGTAAAACGATTCCGCATACTTCTTTCGGCTCGCGCGGTCCACATGGAAAAGATGCGGTATCTCATCAACTGTGACGATTTTCTTGGAGTATACATCGGCAATCTTGTGAAGCTCAGCGTTGGAGATCAAATAATTGGAGTCCAATTGACACTGTGACTGTGAATGCCAACCATACAGCCGAATCTTTGCCTCCGCGGTGAAGGTGAAGTCGTAAATCATATCGTAGAGCTCTTGAGGTAAGGCTTCGAGCCGCTCACGAAGCGTGTAGCTGTCGCCGCCCACATTCATCAGGAGACCAGCCATGGTCGCGATAGTGCGTGGTGGATACGTCAGCTGTGGTCTTGATGTCATCGATGTGCTTCACTTTGGAGAGGCAAGAGAGAAGTGGTGTTGTCTGGCAGTGTGATGCCAGAAGAAAAGCAGAGTGGGAGGAGAAGGAGCGACGCGAGTGCCTCATGTGGGTCGCGCTGCAAGTGAAGCAGAATCCTCGAAAGCAAAAGCACATGCGACTCACATGTGCAATGTGACTGCTGCAGAATTCTCTTTCCAGCCGCTGGAAGAGAAAAAAGTGAAGTACGCGAAGTCATGGGGGCCGTGAAAGCGAGCATCGGCGCCGCGCACTTCAGTCGTCTGATTGCGACCTAAGAACATCTGCTGGCCATCCAATGCCTGTGCGGCGGCTCTGAGAAGCAGGGAAGTCGTTGGACTGAGCCGAGAAGGCAAGTAGAATGTGGTATCGTAGGGTTCTTGAGTCGAAGCAGAAGGATCTATCGATGAAGGCGCACATGCGGAATAGAGCCAAGTCTGCTTCGGCTTCAATTCATCCGAACTTCCTACGCCTCCTTCAAGTCACATATCCAACTCTTTCTCACTTCCTTTTTGTGCGCTTCTTCTTCTTCGTCTTTTTCTTCCTGCTTGCTTGCGCCTTCTTCCCGTCTCCAGTACTCGCATCTTTTGCCAAAGCCTCCTCGAGCTCTTCTCCAGATAGCAAATCCAAATCGTCCTCACCATCTTCAGCCTCTTCATCCTGCTCTTCATCATCCCCAACATCTGGAGTATCCTCCTTCGTGTCCTTCGCGTTCTCTCTCCATCCCCCAGGTTTCCTATTCCCAAACCTCTTCCTGTTCTCCTCCTCGAACCCTCTCTTCTCTTTCTGAAACAGTAACATGGTCGCCCTTGCATCCTCCACAGATGAGTGCTCTCCGGTCTGAATCTCAAGCCCCAACTCGCTCTTCGCCAAGTTCCTCAAAGCAGGCGGTTTCCCTTTGCTCTCAATTCTAAACTTTGGATATCGTGACGTGTCTCGCATATCGCTTTTCGGGTGCGATAACAGCAGAGCATTCAGATCATTCCGCAGCGCATGCCCGACCAGTATCCTGCCTTCCAGCAACTTCGCAACATCTTTCTGCACTTCCGCAAACGTCCTGGCATAGCCCGGCTTCAGATGATGTGGTTTGATGCCTGAGACGTACGTCCGGTAGTCTTCGATGCGGACTTTGGGCGGAGGCTGCACGTAGGAATCGTAGATTTGCTCGCCGTGAAAGTTGACGAGAGAAGCTCGAGCGAGGACGTTATCGAGATGGGGAGGAGGCCCGGTGCCAACCATTTCGCAATCGAGAGCGACATACTTTCCAATTTTGTGCGTTGGGTGCAGGCCTCCATTCACATCGTCTGTGTATGAAGACCGCTTCTTCGTTGTCCCGTATGCCGCTGCCACGTCCTCTTGAGGTATTTCGTGCTCCTTGACCAGATCCACCTCCTTCGCCGACGTCGACATGACACCGCCCATTTTCCGCCTCTTGCCCAACGCAGTCCCGTTCGCAGACTTGAAGTCATACGTCTTCTTCTTCTTGAACGCAGTCGTCGACTTTTCCGGCGCTCGCTTCCTCTTCACTCCATTGCTCTCGCCTTTGGCCTTTTTCTCCGCCTCCAATCGTTGCTGCAGAATCTTCCAGTTGCTGCCAATCGTCGTCGGGTCCGGGCCTGACATTTCTTCACACATGCATGATCCGAGTTGCGACAACAGAAAGAAGTGGTGGAGGGCAACTTTTTCTGGAAGCAGCTCAGGCCGACGTGAGGCTGCAGTGCCGATGTCCGCTGTGGCGCGGCTTCCCGGGCGCAATCCAGCTTGGCTTGACGTGCGACGGACGCGACGACGAGCTGCATTCCATCGCCACGACTCCACCTCCATCGACAACTCTACGATATTTGCAGAAAAGGACAACAACTGCCCGTCATGGTCCGCGACGACACCAAAAGTGGCGGAAATGGCGGCGATGAGGTCAAAGCGGAACGCGGCATGGCGACGCTGTCGACGTTGAGGTGAGCGAAACGGCGTGGGATACCATGCGAAACCAGAGGATCTGACATTGTATGAACAGGATTGGTACAAAGGCCATGGTGGAAAAGGTATGTGGTGTTTGATATGCAGCCCAGCGAGCAACGCCGACCTCAAAGTCGCTGCGCAAACGCAAAAGTATTGCGCATCTCCTTTTGCTTGCTATGCACTTCGCCGACACTCTGTACGCACTGAACACTGATATGTCATCAGGATGGCGAGAAAAGAAAAGCAGAAATCTTGTCGATGCAAACACGAAGAGGCAGGCCGACCTTTTATGTCCACTATCAAGACTTCAACAAGCGTCTGGACGAATGGGTGCCTGCAGAGCGCCTTGATCTGACACGAGAAGTGGAATGGCCGATTCCTGAAAAAGCAGAGAAGTCGAAGCAGAAGACTGCTCAATCGAAAGCACAGCCATCCAAGACCGACAATGCGAAAAACACCAAAGTTGGACAGAAGCGTCCTCGAAGTGGTACTGCCACACGAGAGGCCTCGGAGGCACCGACAGATCTGGGAGCGAAGCTCAGTATTCAGAGGTCGAAGTCCGGAGGCGGCAAGGAGAATCGCGAGCCCAACGTGGCAGTTTTGACAGAGGATCTGGATGGAACGCCTCAGCCTGATGATGAGTCCGCCGTCGACCTTGTGGACATGCAGGAAGCTGCAGCTGCTGCAAAGGCAGTGCCAGAGACAGTCCCGTACTCGCGCGAAGAGGAGATTGAGAAGCTTCGCACCGGTGGCAGTATGACCCAAAACCAAACCGAAATCAGCCGCGTTCGGAATCTCGACAAGCTGCAGATGGGAATGCACGAGATTGAGCCTTGGTACTTCTCGCCCTATCCCGCAGAGTTTACAGAGTGCGACATGGTATACATCTGCGAGTTCTGCCTATCCTACTTCGGAAGTCAATTCCAATTCGGGCGGCATCGAAAAAAGTGCCAGCTCAAACACCCTCCCGGGAATGAAATCTACCGCGACGAGCACGTCTCCTTCTTCGAGATCGATGGCCGAAGACAGCGAACCTGGTGTCGAAATCTATGTCTGCTCTCCAAGCTCTTCCTCGACCACAAGACTCTCTACTACGATGTCGACCCTTTCCTCTTCTACTGTATGACAACACGAGACGAACACGGCCATCACCTGATAGGCTACTTCTCCAAAGAAAAAGAATCCGCGGAAGGCTACAACGTGGCTTGTATTCTCACCCTCCCCCAATGGCAACGCAAAGGTTTCGGCCACCTCCTCATCCAATTCTCCTACGAACTCAGCAAAATCGAAGGCAAACTCGGCTCTCCCGAAAAACCTCTCTCCGATCTCGGTCTCCTGGGCTACCGTGCCTACTGGCAAGATGTCATCGTCGACCTTCTCCTCGAACGTGAAGCCGAAGCTGGAGGATCTGGCGGCGCGGCGAGTATTGAAGATATTGGAACTTCGCTCGCCATGACGACGAATGATGTTTTGCATACGCTGCAGAATTTGAATATGTTAAGGTATGCGAATAAGAATCACGTGATTGTTCTGCCGGAGACTGTGTTGAAGGCCAGGGAGGCGAGGAAGGAGAAGGAGAAGTTGAAGGGGAAGAGGATGATTGATCCCGAGAGGTTGATTTGGAAACCTCCGGTTTTTGCCGCGAGTGCGAGGACGTGGGCGTGGTAGATGGAACAGGCTGTGGGAAAAGTGTTTATGAGGCAGGAGCAGGCGTTCGAGATAGGATATACCCATGGCATGACGTGTTACTTCTACGCATGATCTCTCAATTGTGCTCTTCTCGCAGCTCGATAGTCCTCGGACTTTGCCATGGTCCCCTCCAGCGATGATGCTGCTACAATCTGAGTTCATACAGCTGCAGAGTCAGGCTCACACTCCAAACCATCGAGAAAATGCTAGAGGTGCTCGCTCCAGATAGGAAACGCGAGCCACAGGTTGGAGGATGGGCTTTTGTTCCAGACCGTGTCCTATTTGAGTGAGGTACAAACCGTTGGGCCATCTTGCTATATTAAGGGTCTTTTGGAGGATTTATTTTGTAGCATTTCTCTTCGAGATTTTACTCGATGTGGCCGCTACCAAGCCAAATTTCTCAAGACCTCTGGCAGCAGACCAGGCAATATAGCCGCAACGACTCGGGCTGCCAATAACGATCGTCAACGGTATTCTGGTCTAGTCGATATGTCGCTCCTCGAATGGGGCGCTTGACAATGGACAGGACATGGCGTCTGCAAACAGGAAGCGAACGGCCTCCTGATTGGTCGCCATTGTCGTTCTTGTAGAATATCGCCGGCGACTGTTTTGCCCTTTTGCCTCGTCTTTTGCTGTTGACGAGTCGAGGTTCTCTTGTGTGTTTATTCAGGCCCGTTTTCGCATGGGCCCTTTGGGTGTTATGAATGTTTGTGCTAAGCAATCGTCATCGATTTGATGTCTTTTTCGACGTCAACTTCCGGCCGCGGACTTCACCTGCCAGCTTAGATATTCAGAACAACTTATTATCACAATAACGATCGTCGGCGGCGTTCTGGTCTAGTCGATAAGTCGTTCTCATAATAGGACGCTCTACGTTGGTGGTATAGGCGGACGGACCTGAAGGCTACGCTGTAGCCTCCATCTGAACCCTTCATTGCCCCATAGCTGCCGTCGACAATTGTTTTGCTCCTCGCACGTACTTTTTGCACCTCTTTTAACCATTTTTATCTGCGTACGTGAGTTGACAATAATTTCCACGCGTCGTTCTTTTGCTACACTGTGCCGCAGCCGGTGAAGGTTCTGTGTTAGATACTTGTTTTGTTTTTGCTCTTTAGAAATGCTTGTCCATAGAGTGAAACTTGTTGGCGAAGTGGCATTGCTGCCAACACGCCGATTGGCAGAGTATATCAACGAAACGAATTGTTCCTCTGATAACGACCGTCGGCGGTATTCTGGTTTAGTCGGTTAAATCGTTCACAGGGAACGCTCCGAAACGATAGGACTAATGGACTGGCACGGAGCAACCATCCACGTTGCTCCAACGACCCGTTCTTGATGCACGTACTATTCTTTTGCTACTTGTCCGCACAGGGAGACTCTAGTCGTTCGAAGTCATCGTTTCGCCACAGTCAGCTTTGAGCCCACCGGCACACATATCAGCCTATATTGACAGCTTTCGTTGTTCTTCCAACAACGATCGCCCATGGTGATAAGTTATTCGTGAGAAAGTGCTCGACAACAAGCGCAAAGTTGACAGGGCCTCGAGGCTGCAGTGTAGCCTGGATAGGTCTCCCTTGTCGGCCGGCAGGTTGGATCGCTGTTGGTGATTGTTTTTGCCTTTTTGATTTGACCTTTCCTGATTTCATCATCCAGCTCTCCACTCTGCGTTTCCCTCTTTTGTCGTCCGCTCGTATAGACTAGGATGGCATGCCTGGGAGCAATGATTCAGGGAAAAGATGTGGATAGGATTCTTATTCCAATAACGAACATCGGCGGTGTTCTGGTCAAGTCGTTCAGTCGTTCTGAGAGAGGATACCCGAACTTGAACGAACGTTGAAGGGCGGCAAGGTTGTTGTGACCTGTTCCAATCGTCGCAGTTTCCAGAGAACTAGTATGTCGTTGGCGATTGTTTTGTCTTTTGGGATCAACTTTGTCTGGCGTTGTTGCTCCTGCCGGTTATGTTTTGAGTGACACCTCGAGGACTCTGACACTGTAGCGTCGGTGTTCCAGTCCATGTCATTCATCATCCTGTTCTTTCTTGATCTGTTTGTCTTCCTCGTCCTCGCTCTTCACCTGCGCCGTTTGCGTCTTCGGCGCTTTCGCTTTCTTCCCTCCCTCAGCCTCATAACCTTTCCAGATTCCCGCCTCCTTCTTCACCTTCCCTCCAGCCTTCATCCACTCCTTCTTCTCCTTCTGCCACTCCTCCTTCAACCTCAAATAGCCCTCATCTTTCATACATTCTTTCCAGAGCACTTTGAAAATCTCACTTGCAGCTAACTTCTCCTCTTGTCCTGCATGTCCTGTACTTTTGGGCAATTCTGTGCGTTTTGTGTGGGAGTGATTTGGATTTTTGACTGGATGGCCAGTAAGAGCTGCGGCTTCGCGTTCGAGTTGGAGGGAGGATTTGGCGTATTTCTTGCCGCCGGCGTGATTGGCGTATCTGGAGACGAGGAATGTCAGTATCTTCAAAGCAGTACTTGCATCTACGCAAAGACATCCGGCAAGAGCGTGCCAGTGGAATAGCCCCCATGCACAGGATGGCACAGCAATTGCTGGTTCTGATAACACTGGATACGGTGTTGGTTTCCACGGTATCAAATGCCTATCCAAAGAATCATGGCCGTCATGCATTGCGACTTCTCTAGGCAGTGTATTTCTTCGAAGCCAGCATGAAGTCTACACCTTCAACCTACCTTTTCGCCCTAGTCATACCCATCTGAATGAACTTCCTCGCCATATCACTCCCTACCAAGTCTCCCTCTTGCACATAATGATCAAACGCGCCTTTCAGCGTCTTCGAAGACTCTTCGGCGATGGGCACAGTTCGGAAGCGCCAATGCGGTAGGAGAATGGACTTGTAAGGTTCAAATGTCAGGACACCTTGCTCGCCTCGAGCAATCTCATACGACATGCGAATTTGTTCATCGTGAAGGGCTGGCGTAGGAAAGAGATCGTGGACGCTCTGGTGCGCTGTCGTGGCTGGCTGCGAAGGGGCGGCTTTGGCGGACATCTTCTTGCGAATCATCATAAACCATTGAGTACGGCTTATGGCGTAGCAGGGCGAAGTTGCGCGCATAGCAGAGGACGTTGACGAGTGAGGTTGAAGCTGCGGAATGCGAGTCGCGATCGTTGCCGCATCATGACGTTGTGGATCTATGCCTGGAAGGCGCTCCCGTAGGCTTCACCGTGCGCCGAGCAGCATCACATCGCACTCGGAGCGCATAAAGCCATTACCATAATGCACTTCCCGTTGTTCGATGGTGTGATGGGCGTCGCATGAATGCGGATGAGTGTAAGAAGCATTCTGCGCATCGCCAGAGCTTTTGGCGCTAGTGAGCTTGGCGTGCCAGATGAAGTTTGAAGTCCTACAACATGAACCATCCACCACGGGCCCAGAGCATACTGAAAGCAGGCTTGTCATCCTGTAACAACGGGGTCTCGACCTAGCGACCTTCGGTTGAGAAGTTCGTGCGGAGAACAAGCCAGTCTCCAAGTTCCTCGACCGGCTGAGCTGAAAGGTTTTGATGAGTCCTCATATCATGACAGCACTCAATAGCATCATCCAGTAAGCAGAGTCATACCCAAACTCTTGGGGTTGTATGATGTAGTGGTTAGCATACCAGATTTTGAGACGGCTGCCCTGCAGCTCACATCATAACTTCTGGTTACCCGTGAGTCCGACCTCAAAAGTTCATGTCCTACACATTATTCTAACAACACTAAGCGGTTCGAATCCGGGTACGACCTAAAAACAGACGTGTATGCGCAGCGAAGATGCCGAGTCTTGGCTGTTCAACCTTTTTGGGTCGCGTCAATTCACTTTTGCTTCGCCGGAGACCACAGCCTCGCCTGTGCAGCTTCTTCTACTGGTGAGAACGATCAAGCAGAGAGCTTTTTGATCATCGATTATCCATACCGTTTGCATGTTCAAGACGGGGTATGCCTGAGACTTTTGTTGGACCGGATCACCTTTCGGACCCAGAGGGCACATCTACGAGGGACGACCGACTCAGACGCACGCAACAGCAACCCGAAGTCCGCAGTTTATGTTGAGATTCGATCTTTTTCATTCGTCGTCATACCTCTATACCCATTCAAGACAGCGCTCGCTGAACGCTAGACCAAACGAAGCTCCAAGCAAGCAGAGGTGTCGCCACCACAATGCGTCTTTCAAGATGTACACCCATTGATGAGAAGATTACCAATATGACCGCTCAGGCCAGCCGAGAAGATGATTGCCAACACCAATATCCCATGCGCATGATCCATCAAATTATGTCGTCTCACAACGGCACATCCTCCATCATCTCCACAGCACCCTCTCTCCCAACAGTCAAAATTACGTCTCCCAGCGTCTTGGTCGCGAAGCCAGCCTCGCAGTATGCAAAGTAGTATTCCCATTTCTTCTTGAAAATTTCGACTTCCTCTTCTGACATCTTACGGCCTTGACGTTCCTGAAATTCCAAGATCAAAGCAGGTCGGATCTTGGTTGCGAACGACTGCATGAAGTTTTGTCTCCACAATCGTAGAGTCTTCGCGTAATGTGGCCCGATATTCTCAACACTCTCGGGGATCAATCGTGGCTCGACACCCTTCTTCGCATCGCTTGATCCGGCACGTATGCTGTCGAGTAACTGCGTGATCGTAGGCAGATGGCCACCAGGGAAGATGTATCGCCGGATAAAATCATCCGAGTTGGCGTATCCCACATATCTGCTCTCTGGTATCGTGATACACTGGAAGCATGCCACACCGCCCTCGCTCTTCAACAGCTGATCGATGCAGCGGAAGTATGTCTCCAAGTACTCGGCCCCCACAGCCTCCAGCATCTCGATCGACACCACCTTGTCGTATTTGTCCTCTTCTTTCTGCGGCACGGGCAGAGATCGATAATCGCACAAGAGGACCTTGATACGACTGCTGTAGCCTTTCGCGGCAATCCTCTCTTCCGCCAACTTCTTCTGCTCTTCCGACAGGGTCAGAGACGTGACTCTGCACCCTGTCTTCTCCACTGCCAGTATAGCGAACGAGCCCCAGCCCGTTCCAATCTCCAGCACATGGTCGCTTGCCTTGATCTTGCAGTTCCGAATAAAGCGATTAAGCTTCCGATACTGCGCCTGCTCGAGCGTCTCTTGCGCACACATCGGATCAGATTTCGGCAAAAAGATCGGACATGAGTATGTCATGTCTGGGCTCAGGAAAGCCTCAAACATGGTGTTCGAGATATCGTAATGGGCGGAGATGTTCAATTTCGCGTTCGTGAGGTCGTTCGTTTTCCTGATCAAGCCGGAGATTCGTCCGAGGATGTTACTGCTCCATGTCGTGCCGTTGGACAGGTACTTTTTGTTATTGATGAACAGTTTGAAGAATGCTGTAAGGTCCGTACAGCTGGCTTCTCCGAGCATGTAGGATTCTGCTAGGCCCATGTCTGCGAAGAGGAGGAGTCGAATCCAGAACATGTCTTGGTGGACCGTGAGCTCCGAATGCGCAGTCGCGTAGACGTTCTTCTCGGAACTCTCGTCTTCCAGACCAGCTGGTTTTGGCGATCCACAAACTGTGGTCGTGCCATCTGTGTCGGTGATTTTCAGAGAGCCAATCTGAATGTTCCGGAGCAAGTTGAGGATTTGGCTGCGAGCTAGCGATAAGAGAGGAGGGTACACCCAAGGCGTAGCGAAGGAGGCCATCACGGCCGCACCGCGTTGAAGCATGGTGATGCTCAGTTTCTCGCCCGGATCTCCACCAGATATTCGTGGAAGCGTACAATGAAGGCTACGCGTGGTTTGTCTGTAATGCGGAGATGTAGCCGAGCATCCACGACACCAAGAATTGTACGTGAGACTTCTGCGTCGCGAAACCAAGATCCTAACTTGCTTGCAGAATGGTAGACGTATGTCCCAACAGCAACGACTATGGCAATCCCACTCAACGTTCTCGGCCGTTAGCAACGTCCAGCGCTTTCCGGACTCCGTCTTATCGTAATCAATGCTCCGAATTTCAAGGACGATGGCAGGAATGCAGCAGTGGATGACGCGTAGTTGTGTGAGGAGGAAGAGGAGCAGAGCAGGTCGTGAACCAAAAATCGAAGACCACACACCTCGGGGTTAAGCAGCAGCTTTGGCGACAGCTCTCGCACATTCCGCCACGTCCGTCGGCAAGTTGCGATTTCGAGCTACGGGGACTGCGAAAGTGCGTGGCCGGCAGGATGACCGACCGAGCGCAGACCATTTGGAGGCGTTTCCAGCACCAGTAGAGGAGTAGGATGATTGGTGTGACGTCTTCGACTTGCTGCAGTAGGAATGGTTGCTATGCGGCATCGCAGGATTGACTTTTGATGGCTCCGCGATCAGAGACATTTTCGAACAAGCCCTGTTCTGCCGTTGCTATTTGCGACGAGTGCATTGATGCGGTGGATAATTAGTATCATCCAGCAGAGTGAAAGCTGCGTTGCGTTTTCGAACGATGCTGCAGACTTGCGGCTTTCCGCAAGAGACAAGCGATGACCAAGACGCGAGCACCGAGATCGATCACCGGCACGAAATGCCGGAGTATTGCCCCTCCAATGCTTGCAGCGGGGCTCAAACCTTGGCAGGCACAGACTTGGCCTGCTGAAGATGGAAAAACGAGTCGAAATTTTCTAGTATATAGTATTTATATAGAAGTATATTAAGAGTAGCGAGACTAAGAATACACTTATAAGAGATAATTTATAATAGCTATAAAAGATATATAGTAATATATAGACTATCTTAGACTCTCTATTAAAAGATAGACTAATTCTTATAGAATTATTATATATCGTATACTCCTTATATATACATATATATATATATACTATATACTAAGTAATAATAGAATAATTAAGTTAAGAACTATAAGCTCGACGATAAGAGAACTACTAGATAGAAGAGGCCTCGCGGCCTCCTAATATACCGCCGTCTACCTCTAGTAGTAGCAAAATATTAATAAGGGTAGAGGGCGCCCGAGAGAAGGAGGCTAGTATCCTCTAACTTAAAGGTAACCTCTAGAGCTCTAGTAACTACCTATAGGT
>PNEN01000003.1:558-56819 GCA_002933655.1 Cercospora berteroae | reverse complement strand
GCGCGCGCGCGGGTCGCAGCACACTGCCAGGCCGCGGCCGTCCCACTGGCCATGGACGTCTGCATCTATACATCGTTGCCGACGACTGCAGCGCTGCATTCTGCGCGGCTTCGCACACGGACACCCGGAGATCCTTGCCGACGGACCCCTTGCGCATCGCGTGCCTTTGGTGCGCGTCTGGCTCCTGATCTCTGCTGGCGGCGGGCGACACCATCATCACAGTCAAGCAACAATCATCAACCCGCCTGCCCTGGTTCTGTGCGGACGGCCGACGAATGACACGCGGACGCCAGTGCCCGGCTAACTCTGACCATGCCTGCGGGACCTAGTTCTGCATCTTAGGCCAACTCGCTACTGCCGAAATTCTGTCTCGACCTCTGCCCATCACACGCCGACGACACTTTCCCTCTTCCGCGCCCTGGAGCACCGCAACGCACCTTGCTTCACACGACCACTTCCTCCTGGCACTGGCTCTTCCCGCGTCCTCCACTGCTCTCTGGGAAACCATCGGCCTGGTCGCCGACGTGCTGGCCGCTGTTTGTGGTGCCTCGGCGCTTCGTGCTGAGGCTTGCCGCGCGCGGACTTCCGTGACCACATCCCACTGCTCTCTTCACGCTCGCACGCGTGCAGACCTGCACGTGGCACCAGACAAGTCGCGAAGCCTTCAAACATTTCACGGAAGCCTCCGTCACCACGCCTCGAGGCTTGCACTCCCGCCTGCATGTCTCACTCGGATCTCACCACTTCTTCGTCCTGAGGCATCGGCAGTATGGATTCCTCCAACACTCCCACTCCACAACAAGAGCCGCCGGGCGTCAGCCGTGGTCCTGCGCCCTACCCGTCGTCGGCTCCCTCACATGGCGCAAATTCCGTGCCTCATACCGGGTCACCATATCCTCCACCTCTGCCGGAACATCACCAGCAGCAACAGCAGCAGCAGTTTCGAGCTCCCTCGCCTGCTATGATGCAGCCTGCCCCGAATGCTGTCCATCAACAGCAATTTGGGTACATGCCCGCACCTCCACCCGGACAAGGACTCATGCCGGACGCGTACATGAACAACGAGTCAGTAATGTCGACCCAGGGCATGTCTGCAGCGCATACGAGTGCCGCTGCACTCTCAGCTCAACAGAAGCGCGCGTATCGCCAGCGTCGCAAGGACCCGAGTTGCGATGCGTGCCGAGAGCGCAAAGTCAAGTGCGATGCAACCGACACATCAAGTTGCTCTGAGTGCTCGAGTCGGGGCGTCAAATGTCAATTCACCAAGGAAACGAATCGCAGAATGTCCTCAATCAAGCAGGTGCAGGATCTGGAAAAGCAGCTTTCTATGGCCAAGCAACAGATTAACCAACTTCGAGGAATGGTACAGGAAAGTGGAAATCCGTCGATTCCCTCCACGTCCAACGCCCCTGTTCTGCAGCTGCCAGAACACCTCGCCAAGGAACGACGACCCTCGCCGCCGTTGATGGAGGGATTTGACGAGGTCCGACAGAATATTCGAACGTATGGGAAAGGCATTTTTAAGCCACCTCCACCATACCATCAGTTTGGTCCTCAACCAACATTCCCTCACTCGAATCATCCTCTGCCACCAAAGAACGTGGCCGAACATCTGATTGCGAATTATCGCGCCTCGGTGCATCTCTACGCGCCGCATTTGCACATGCCGACGTTCATGCAGGAGTTCGAGGACCTATACAGAACAGGAAGCTTCCAGCAGTCGCGCCATATCTGGGTCGCTCTGTTCTATGCAGTACTGGCCTGCGGAACTTTGGGCGATCCAGCTCCGACGAACCCCAACGAAGAATCTGCTGGTGCACAGTACTTGAACCACTGCATCACGAGCATGAATACGTGGTGCGATGAGCTGACGGTAGATCACGTACGGTCCACTTTGCTCGTCAGCATCTACTTTGTGGAGCTCAATCTGCGCTCTGCAGCGTGGGTTTGGCTGGGTTCGGCGGTGCGAATAGCACAGGACATCGGTCTGCAAACGGATCACGGCCCATACTCGCCGATGGATTTGGAAATGAGGAGACGCGTGTGGTGGAGTTTGTACAATTGGGACCGGTGAGCTTCATCATGCTGATCAGTACATTCTGGATGCTAACGAATGCAGTGTTGTTTCGATGGAATTGGGTCGACCCCTAATGATCGATGATAACGACTACGATGTGAGCGAACCGGTCCCGGTCGACGACGAATTCATACGTCCGAATGGCATCGTTATGCCTCCGTCGAATCAGCCGCCCACAAATGGCCTGCTCGCGATGATCTTGGTCACACGGACCACCGCACAAATCAAGAAAACACTCAAATCACCGACGATAAATCCTTCGACTCTTGCTACATGTGACGAGCACTTCCGATCTATCGTGGCATCATGGCCGGAACCCTTTGTCAACACATCCCAGACTCCTTTGGACCCGAGGCTACTCACAGCCGCCAGCTGTGTGCAGGTGCAAATGTTTCATCTTCATCGGCACAACCTCTCACCAGCTTGCCGGATGGCAGATCGGCAGGACGCGATGGAGAGGTGCGCGAATATTGGGAAAGACACGGCACACTACATTCAACGCACAATGCAGCATCCTGCAACTTCGATTCAACAAGGCTACATGTCTCCCGCACATCTGGCGACGTGGGGGTCGATGATTCGAACCATGGCACCAGGCTTCTTCTGCGTGTTCCTATGGAGGTGTCTGCTCGTCCTCACCCTGCGAGGCGAGTTTGGGGCCGCTCTGATGCTCACACACGTATCGGTCGCCGTGGGAGATTTACGCAAGGTAAATGTGGCATGCGGCAGAAATTTGGCCTTTTTCCTGGACAAGCTTATCGAGAAGATGCGAGCAGGGGCGAATCAGCAACAGCTTCAAACGGACGAAGAACTTTTGGCGTATGCTAGCGGAGACATGCAAGGTAGCATGCACTATTCGTGGGCGTGGACCGGCAGCGAAGCGAGAATGAACGTGCACCAGCAACAGGTGGTAGTCAATGGGCATCCTGGGGACAAACCCGTACTGGCAGCAGAGCAGCTGTCTACCAGCACTCTGACTGAGCAAGAGGCGCGAGATTGGGGTGGATGGGAGCATATTCAGAGAACACTGAGCCAGTTGGAAGAGCATCAGAAGGGTCCTTCGAATCCGCCACAGGCATCTCAACAAGCCCCTTCCCCTTCTGCTCCGCCAGCACCGACGACGGCCGGCCACCAAGCGCCATACCCACCGCCTCAGCCTTCGCAGAGTACAGGACCTCCTTCCTACCCCTCACACCCTCCTCAGCCGAGCATATCGCCCAATTCTCACAACGGGCAACAAAACAGCCAAGCGAACACCAATGGCATGGGCAACGGGCCCTCTGCGAACGGGGCTCCGGGAAGCAGTCGCATCAGCATTCAGGACATCATGTAGAGTATGATTGCATGGGAGCGAGATGGTTTTCAAAAGCGGGTGCATAGCGTATCTGGCGGCGCGATGGCATGGGAGCAATGCAATTATGATCCTTCAATGGGTGGCATACACAATGCTTTTTGGGGGGGAGAGGCACGCACGGATAGACAGTACGTGTTACACATTAAATGTACCAAATATCGTGGCATGATGAGTTTGAGAAGATTACGGTTTCATTCTCCCGTCTTGCACACGAGCATGCACCACGCTGACAGCAAACGTTCTAAGCCACATGTCACTCTACATGTCGACTTCGGCAGGGTCCGTCCTCGCGCGCGCGCGTGGTGACAGCTTCCATCAATTTTTTTGATTATCACCGCAAGCTTACGCGTGCATACTTTCGAGCAACGGGCACGGAAGTTGCGGAACGAGAGCAACAAGCTTCTCTCCGCGAGGCTTGTCTCGAAAGTGACTAGGGCTTTGCTTTGAACAATCGAATCACCGCTCGAGACTGTAGCGGTCAAGCTTGCTGGAGTGCAGAAGGTGGGTCGGACCTATCGATAGCGAAGAGCGGGCGTGCCTGCTGTGCTTTGTGCTTCCCGTTCCTGACGTTGTTGACGTACGACTGCGCGATTAGTTGCGTCCTTTGGCTGCACCTGCGGCAGGAAGCAAGCAAGCTCGAGCTTGACCTTTGGAGCGCGAGCTTGGTTTCGGTGAGGTTTGGAGCTTGCATTTCTTGTTCTTCCTTTCTGTCTTGCTTCCCTTTCACAACCTTGGATATTTCTCAGTCCTAACCAGAGCTCTCGAAACGATTGACGAAGTTGTTGACCTTTTGCCGAGAGACACTACACCGCCATCATGGTGCACTTGGGCAGAGTCGCAACGAATGCAGATCTGGAGAACAAAGTGATTCCCGGCCTGGAAGACCTCTCGTTTGATAAGGTTCCAGGCGAGGATGAGTTCACTTCCAGTGTCTATGGCTCCAGATTCGCTGCTACGGATCTGCCCAAGCACGAGATGCCCGACGATGAGATGCCGAGAGAGATTGCTTACCGCATGATCAAGTACTGAAGACTTTACTGACTTGAATTTGGTTGTAGACTGACACTTCTGCAGAGACGACCTCACCTTAGACGGCAATCCTACGCTCAACTTGGCCTCTTTCGTAACGACCTACATGGAAGACGAAGCGGAGAAGCTCATGGTGGATGCGTTCTCGAAGAATTTCATTGACTATGAAGAGTATCCTGTCAGCGCCGATATTCAGAACCGATGTGTTTCTATGATTGCCAGACTCTTCAATATTCCTGCTCACGACGAATCGACGAATGCGATGGGTACTTCTACCATTGGCTCTTCCGAAGCCATCATGCTTGGCACGCTGGCAATGAAGAAGAGATGGCAGAATAAGCGAAAGGCGGAGGGAAAGGACTACTCCAGACCCAACATTGTTATGAACTCTGCTGTTCAAGTGTGTTGGGAGAAGTTAAGTCCATTCTCGATATCCGATGCTGCGAATGGGGAACTGATAACTCGTGTTGATGTAGGCCGCGCGATATTTCGACGTCGAAGAGAAATACGTCAACTGCACCGAGGAGAGATATGTGATTGATCCAGAAGAGGCGGTGAACCTGGTGGACGAGAACACAGTTGGTATCTGTGCTATTATTGGCACAACGTACACTGGCGAGTATGAAGATGTGAAGGCTATCAACGATCTGCTCGTTGAGCGAGGCATCGACTGTCCTATCCACGTTGATGCGGCATCTGGTGGCTTCGTGGCTCCTTTCGTTAAACCTGATCTGGTCTGGGACTTCAGGCTGGAAAAAGTGGTATCGATCAACGTCTCAGGCCACAAGTACGGACTTGTTTATCCGGGAGTGGGTTGGGTTGTGTGGCGGGATCCGGAGTTCTTGCCAAAAGGTATGTCTTTCGACGTTGCAGCCGCCCAAGGAAAGATCGCTAATCGTGTCAGAACTGATCTTCAACATCAACTACTTGGGTGCCGACCAGGCTTCTTTCACGCTCAACTTCTCCCGAGGCGCTAGTCAGGTCATCGGGCAATACTACCAGCTCATCCGCCTCGGCAAGAAGGGCTACCGCAGCATCATGTTCAATTTGACGAGAACCGCCGACTATCTTGCCGCTGCAGTACAGAAGATGGGCTTCCTCCTCATGTCCAAGACGAAAGGTGAAGGTCTTCCACTCGTGGCCTTCCGTCTCGATCCAGACCATGGCCACAAATTCGACGAGTTCGCAATCGCCCACCAGCTCCGCCAGCGAGGATGGGTTGTGCCTGCATACACCATGGCACCAAACGCAAATCATGTCAAAATGATGCGTGTCGTCGTCCGCGAGGACTTCTCTCGAAGCAGATGTGACGCATTGATTTCCGACATCCAGATGGCTTTCACTGAGCTGAAGAAGATGGACGAGAAGCAACTGGCAGAGCACCAAAGCCAGCAGAGAGCTCGCAATGCGGTCAACGTGTGGAAGAAGAAGACCAACGACCACTTTGCTGATGAGAAGTATTCTTTGAAGGGCAAGCATGGGAAGTCGCATCCAGTGTGCTGATTAAGAACGAGGTGATATGGGTCCGGTGGATATATGAGAACCAGTCTTCCAGAATAGACAACAGAGGGTCGGTCGGTAGCTTCGTCCTAAGGTCACGGAAAATGGAAACGATTCATGTTCGTGCTCTGCATCCTCGGCCCGTTGCTCTGTCGCGGCTTGGGACAATTGCTCCCAGGTTCGATGCCGGACCATCTTTTCTATTGCCCACACGGCCTCTTGATATGCCCCCTTTGCCACTTCATCGAATATCAGGATTCATCATCCAGTCTGCCAGCCTGATATTATTTGCCTCTTTCTTCAGCGCCCGGCTCGGAAGCTGCACCACATTCCCCTTCCCAGTCTTCTTCACAGCAGGCACCGCTTTACCTCCTCCACCCATTTCCTTCTTGGCACTCTCATCATCCCTCGCAAAGATCTGCACAGCCCGCAAATGCGTATCTTTGCCGTTCTGATGATTCTCCAGAATCCGAACTTGCACCAAAAACGCGCGTAGTACAGGTCGTTTACTCCAGTAATTCCTATGACTCGGATCATTCTCATCATCCCAATCCTCTTCATCACGAAAATCATTCACAGACGTCGAGTCAGTAGTAGTATTACTTCCTCCTCCCACATTCCCAAAATCCACATCAATCCAACCCGTAGGCTGTTCGAAACTCATTTCGGCAAATTCAATGAGATCATGAATTCCCATTCCAGCTAAAAACTGGATCTTCGTGGGAGTGTAAGATTCATCGGATAGGAAATCGAGGAAGATTCGGATGCGGAGGATGGAGACGAGTTTGAAGAAGTGGATGTTGAGGGTGTGGGGTTGGGGGCCGTCGGATTGCCAGAATTGGGTTGTGGAGGGGTGGCGGAGGGCGAGGACGCCGTTGCCGGGTTTGGCGGTGCTTACTGTCCAGCTTGCGAGGGAGGAGATTTCTTTTAGGCCTGGGGGAGGGAAGGGTTCGTCGGTTGGGGGGTCGAGGTCTTCGAGGTCTTCTTCGTCGTCTTCGCCGGGGAAGGGAGCGTCTTCTTCTTCTTCTTCTTCTTCGGAGGGGAGGTCGGCTTCTTCTAGGTCTTCTTCCTCGTCTGGGTTGGAGTCTGGGTGGCGGTGTTAGTCAGTTGTGGGTTCTTGGCGGCGGTGGTCATGGGATAGGTGTATACCGGGAAGCTCTTCATTTTCTTCTAGGACATCTTGTTCGGCGCCAGACTCAGCGTTGAGATCCTCATGGATGTGTGATGCGTTCAGCTCTTGGTCGTCATCGTCTGAAAAGTATTGGGGTGTTCGTGCTGGATGCCGGTCATCGTTCATGCGAGTTCTTGCGTATGGGTTCGCATGTCGTGGGCGGCGAGTCGAAGGCGGCATACTTGCATATGATCGCCATTGAACAGTTTGCTCGCAGATGCACGTTGTGTTTCGGTGTCCACGAGCAAGTGTTCCTGCCGCGAAGTCGCGTTTGTTTGTGCCAAGACACGGAAGCGCGACAGCCAGCGAACCGGTTCTTCTCTTTTGCCGACTTCACGACTCAATCTTCCGTGGCCCTGACATGTTACAACGCCAACCGTGAAGCCATCTGGCCTATATTAAGGCGCAAATGCCTCGACTCAGAGCAGATCCACCTTGCATCAGTCTAATGCGCATGTGCAGCGCATGCGAAGCGCGAGCCCGCCTCGGCTGAAGCAGAGGCGCAACTTCCGGATTCGGGCGGCCAGAACGACAACTCCCGCCATTACTGAGTGGCGGCGCCTCACCTCAAACACACAGCTGCAGGGGGAACGACATGACTGTCATGTCCACATCCATAACAACGGCCGAACCTCATTATGGCCTCGAGGTCCGTCGCAAGCAGCAAATGTTTCGAAACGTCGCAGCTGGCTTGTGACGAACATCTCCGGACTTCGACCGGTCTGAAGAAGCGTCTCACGCGGGTTAATCAGTTTGCCTAAAACCACTCACATATCAGGGATTGCATGGCTGTGTGCACTCTTCCGAAGGACCCTCAGGACGACGAGATTTCTCATGACAGCCAGATGAGTGCGACAACTTGTGGTTGGCCCCCTATGTGCCGCTCTTGGCGCTGTGGCTGTTTTAAACATGGCTGCTATAAAACTGCACCTCCAGACGCCTCGCGGGGAAATGTCGTGGAAACAACCACACTTGACTCGCAGAGACCCTCGTTTTGAATCAGGCTCATCCGGATATAGAAGACGCCGGTGCCATTCGCCAGTTTTGACAGACATGAGCTCAACCGAACATGTGGGAGAAGACGACATGTGCCTGGAATCCTTCCGGTGAAAGATCCAGATGAGGTGCATACCAGTATTAAGCTTTCCATCCGAAGCCCGAATTACGACTAGTTCAACCGCTGTAGGCGTGAACGTGTTAGAGATTTCTGCTGACTCCAGTGCTTTTGCTGACATACCAAATAAAGCACTCGAGCTATTTCCTACACTGAACGATTGCTTTCGAAACCTTTGCTCCAGCGCCTGCCTTCTCTTGCTCACGTATCGTTAGAGCGACAACGACACTTTCATGAATACATTACGATGACTTCGAGCGCTGCCGGGATTGACGGCCAGCGCATCGGCAATTTCACTGCAGTTGCCATCTCTTTGTCCGCAGTCTGGATCTCACTCTCGTTACGAGCCTGGACTCGTATCACTGTGACCAAGAATCTCGGCCGCGATGATGCCTTTCTATTGAGCGCCACCGTGAGTACACTTCAGCACGAGGAAAGTCGGCGCTAACGAGAGGCTCAGCTTCTGTTCACCAGTTACTGTATGACGGTCATCTTGATGATGCTGGCCACGAACGGAGGCGCCTTGAATGCTAGTGAAAAGCACCTTACGCTGCCAGATACTGCCATAAGCGTAAGCAGGACTGCTGGCTCCTTTCCCGCAAATGCTGATCTTTTCACAGATGGTTATTTCAAGCTTTGGGCTCTACGTCAGTAGACAAAGTTTCCCTTGCTCGTAGAATATGGTGCTGACGGTACCCAGTTGTCAACGATGATTGTGCTCAAGATCTCACTTGCGTTCTTCTTCCTCCGACTCCTTGCCCGAGCCTGGCAACGCTGGATCGTCATCGGCATCGTCACGGCCAACGCTATATACGGGATTATTGTGTTCTCCTCAATGCTGTTCAGTTGTGGTGGGCCCGAACGATATCTTAGCAGCGATATCCCAGGAAGGTGTCTGCCGCCACGCACAAATTATATCCTACAACTCGGATGGTGCATCTTCAACGGACTTACCAATTGGATGTTTGTGATCCTACCGGTCCTGCTACTGATCAGGGTACCAATGACGCTTGTTCTAAAACTTTGCACCGGCCTTATCCTGTTCCTGGCTTGCTGTGCTAGCATCGTTTCCTTGGTCCGCACACGATATATCGGAAATGTCAAACCCGGACCGGAGCTCTTTATCACGGCTGTCAATCTTTGCATTTGCACTATCGCGGAGTGCGGACTAGGCATTACGGCAGCGTCTATAGCCACTCTACGCCCGCTATTCCGCAGACTAGACGATCCCGGTTTTGAACCCATCGCATCACCACCGCCACATGCAACCACTTCTCGACGCATGATCGCATCCTCTTTCTACTCGACCTATATCGATGGGTATTACGGGACTTCCGATACGCCACGTGCGTCAAGCAGCCCAAAATTCATCAGCCGCTTTAGTCATTGGAGTACCTCGTCTATTGATAGCGCGCGTCCAAAGCAAAAGTCGGACAAGGCCAAACGAGCTGAGAAGGCTCTGTCAATTAAGAATCCTTACCGAGAGATGACAACACCTCCTGTACCAGCTGTCCCGCAGCAGCAATTGAGCCCTCCACCAACAATATTCCGAACGAAGAGTGAGAAGGTGAAATCAAAGCCGCTCAAAAGCGAGTCACGAGCACCTCCACTGGTCCGCAAGATATCTGCCCCATTACCACAGGGCACACATCAACAGCCACAAAGTGTTGCGGCCTCATACGCTCAGATGCTCCCCGCCTATCCGTTATCTTCGCATCCCGCAGGCTTCGATCACACGTCGACTGAGGAGGATCGTGGCAGAGTTGCGCATGGCTGGGTTTGAAAGAAGACTGAATGCCACAGCAGCTACTACCGATCCATGATCGAAGACAATTCGCCTCGCCACCATTGCGCTGGCCCAATCGCGCCTTGCTCAAGCATAAAGACGGCATCACCTCCGCGAAGCCGAGATGATTCTTTGCAGAGCAGAGTTCGAGACGTCAAGACTACAAGCCTCAGCTTTGGACACCCTCGATGGGGATACAATGGAGACAGGATCCAGCTACCGCCATCCAGCGCGGGTGAAGAAGAAATCTTAAGAAAAAACGAGTGCTCACGAACTACCCGCTTCCACCATTGCAGAGGATTATGAACATTGCAGGATGATAGATGAGAGAAGATGGAGACAGATATCATTAAAGATGATTGCGAGATACCCAGGGACCATATTGTAACATAACTGTAGAAAAACCAACACAAAGAGACAGAACAAAATAGAACGAGTGGGAAATTGCGCCAGTTCATCAGTATTCGTCATTCAAATTGTTTTTGGAAATGCTTCGCAGAGAACACCTGTACTCCTTCAAGATACAGACACACACAGTACCGTTTTTTATACTGCTGCTCTCGACAGATGGAGCACTACCACCTTCAGCTGCTTTTTCAACTCTGTTTCTTACGATCTACCACAAGTCTCAGTGCCCGTTGACCTGCACGCTCTGCTGTCCAGCATCCGGTGAGCTTTCCGGCGCACCATTCGTCTTCTGTTGTGTGAGATCAGGTCCTCCATTCGCACCAGCGTCCTTCCAGTCTTGCGTATTCGACCTCTTAGGTCTGAACGGGACGGGAGTGCCAGGTCTGCTGGTCAAGAACTACGCGTAATTCGTCAGCAAATATCCCCAACAGTTTGTTGACTCGACAATGGAGGAATGAGGAAGGGGAAACAAGACTCACCGAACTCGCCGCACCCAACAAAGCGAACAAACTACTCTGCACCACGTCCTCGTGAATGCCCACACCCCAAACCTTTTGATGCGCGCCCGCGTTCGTACATTCTATGTACGTCGCGGCTTGCGTATCACGGCCTTTACCGGTGTTGCGTTGCACAGCGTGCTCTGAGTACTCTGAAATATCGAGATCGATACCCAAATTCTTGAGAGCGTTTGCGAGAGCGGAAAGAGCACCGTTGCCCACACCAATGACTTCGTGTTCTTGCCCGTCGATTTCGATGACACCCTTGAATCGTCTTCGCAAGTTCTTGTTTGATGTGGATTTGGGCTTTTCGCCTTCCTTTGCGGCTGCGGGAGGGGCGGGTGATTGTGAGCGGTCTGTTGTGATGTCGTAGTCGATGAGGGAGAAGCGGGGGTTGCGGTTGAGGTGGTAAGAATCGACGAAGAGGTCTTTGATCTCGTTTGCGAGGAGTTCGCGGCCCAATGCGTCGGTTTCGCGTTGTACGATTTTGGAGAAGGCGACTTGGAGTCCTCGTGGAAGGTCGAGTTCGAGAGTGCGCTTGATGATCCAGGCGACGCCTCCTTTGCCTGATTGACTGTTGACGCGAATGACGGCTTCGTATGTTCGGCCGATGTCTTCTGGGTCGAGTGGGAGGTATGGCACAACCCATGGGTCTTCGTGACCGGCTGCTTCCTTGTCTCGGATATGGAAACCCTTCTTGATTGCGTCTTGATGTGATCCCGAGAATGCGCAGACGACAAGAGAGCCGCCGTATGGTGCACGTGGATGTACAGGAATCTTGTTGCTCTTCTCCACGATGTCGATGATGCTGTTAATGTCGGAGAAATCGATTCCAGGATGAATGCCTTGTGTGTAGAGGTTCAATCCCAAAGTGACCAAGTCCACATTGCCTGTCCGCTCGCCATTGCCAAAGAGTGTACCCTCCACTCGATCAGCACCAGCCATCTGTGCCAATTCTGCTGCCGCTACGGCGCATCCTCGATCGTTATGTGGATGTAAAGACACGCAGATCTTTTCTCGCTCCGTAATATGCGTGCAGAAATACTCGATCTGATCCGCATACACATTCGGTGTGCTCATCTCCACCGTGGCCGGCAAGTTGAAGATCAACGGGTTCTCCTTTGTTGGCTCCCACGCAGCCTTGACCGCCTCACAGATCTCAATCACGAATTCGGGATCAGAATCCGAGAACGTCTCAGGCGAGAACTCATATGTCCACTCTTCCACTCCTGAATTTGGATCATCTTTCGTGATGCTTCGCGCATACTTTGTACACTCCACCGCCAAAGCCTTGCTCTGCTCATTGTTCATATTAAACACAATCCGCTGAAAGCAAGGACTCGTCGCAAGATAGAGATGTAGAATCGCCTTCTTCGCGCCCTTCAAGCTCTCCACCGTCCTCTTGATCAAATCTTTCCTGCAAGGTGAAAGAACTTGCAACCACACATCGTCAGGCACGACGCCTGGAGTTGTGACTAATCGCCTCGTGAAATCGAAGTCGGTCGCGCCGGAGGATGGGTAGGAGATTTCGATTTCTTTGTAGCCGAGTTTTACGAGCATTTCAAAGTATTTCCACTTCTGCTCTGCGTCCATGGGATCGACTAAGGACTGGTTGCCGTCTCGGAGATCGGTCGCGAGCCATCGAGGCACTTTGTCGAGCTCTTTCCCAGGCCATTGGCGGTTCTCGAGCTTCAATGGCTTGAAGCGGCGATATTTCTAGGCTGGTGTCAGTGGCGCTCTTGCGATCCGTTCCATGTCGCGTACTTTGCTGGGGTCCTTGAGCCTGGAGTTCGATGTCAGTATCTTTTCGGCGTTTGTCGTACAAGAGTGACGTCGGCGTACATGGTCATTTTGGCGGCCTCGGCTCAGCAGAAGCCGTCGCGAAATGTGTGGGGAGGGGTACTATGTCGGTCACTTCACCACAAGTGAAAGTGAGATTCAGTAGAGAGGGAGGGAATATGACAGAGAAGGAAGAGATTGAAGACGGGCACCGACGGGCCAAGTCGACAATATTTTGGGGTATGACTGTAAAGAGGGGCCCAGGCACATTGGCTCAGGCAAGGATGGCGCGGGGAAAATCATCGGCGGGCGTGACACCACAACGCCGATGGTCATCTGGAAATCAGAAACAGACACGCTTTCATGTGGTGGCTATATCAATGCCCATGCTTGAAATTGCTACAACATAGTCGCAACATCGGGAGTGTATGCCCTACTCTATATGCAACACATCTTGTAATCTGTCGTTCAGCACAAAGGGTATCAAATCACAACTTGGAATCGCTCTTGGGCTCTTGTTTCAACCGCACCACGCCCTATAGTCAGTCAGATTAGTGATAGCTCCACAGAAATGCTTAGAGTCACGGATGACACTCACCTCTTGCGTACAACTCGCAACCAACGTGCCGTCTCTCGCGAAAATCCTTTGATTGACATATCCTCTCCCATCGCCAGCCCAAGGCGTCTCCGCTTCAGCAAGCAACCAATCGTCGGCGCGGAACTTGCCCGGATTGTGGAAATAAATGCTATGATCCAGACTGACCATCATGCCGATTTCCGGTCTCTTCTCCTTCAGCCCTACAATCTGCCCGTCCTTGATTTCCAACGACTGCAGCTGGTTGATCATATCATCGTCCATTCCCTCCAACTTGCGCAAAGTCTCAAGATCCATGCTCTTCAGTTTCTGCAGCACATCTTGCGTAACCAGCGCCGCTTTCTGATCTTTCGGGTCATCGCTCTTCGCTTGCTCGTTCGTCTTGGTCAAGTTCCCATATCTCCATAGACGATGTGTTCGCGCAACTGTTCCAATGAAGTACGAATCACTCATGTATGCCAAAGCGCTCAAATGCGCCTGCGTGCCGCCTTCTTCGCTGATTTTCCCTCTGCATTTGATCCATTGTCTCGTCCGTTTCTCGTGCGGCTTCGTGCTGTCGTTGTTCAGGATATCGACTCGCTGTGTGACGAAGGGGCTTTTCGCGCCTCGGAACATATCCACGGGCTCGATTTCTGCGGCGTCGGCGATCTTGGGCATATCGGCCTGATGCTGCACGGTTTGCTTGCCTCCCGACCCTTCGCGCATAAAGGAGAGAGTCGTCGTGAAGATGGGTTGTCCGCGCTGTCTCGCCTGGACTGTCCGAGTTGCGAAACTTCGGCCTTCACGGACATGTTCGACGTGGTAGATGATGGGGATCTCCGAGTTGCCGTTCAAGACGAAGTAACAGTGCATACTATGCACGAAGAAGTTCTCTGGGACGGTCTTTTGTGCTGCGGCGAGGCATTGGGCGATCACGGCTCCGCCGTAGATTCCTCTCGCTCCGGGTGGATGCCATAGAGGGCGCGTATTTGTGAACAGGTTCGGGTCGATATCATTGAGATGTGTGAGTTCTAGTACGTCTTCGATCGGCGCTTTGTCGTCGGACGATGGAGGAGGTTTGATCAAGGTCGCTTTGGGTCGAGACATGCTGGGCAATTAGGAAAAGGGAAGGCTGTGTAGAACAATAAGGAATATGAAGACCTGTCAAGACATGAAAAGGAGTAGAAGGAATTGGTTGGAGATACTCGTCGCGTTTGTGATTCCTATCCTGCACGTACCGAACACATGAGAGCAATCGCGTTCCTGCTGACGGCATCTTCATGTGCCGAGGTAGACTTTTTTCGGCCCTGCCCGATCGTCGCTTCTTCGGAGCACGTTCTCACCTTCCACCAGACTACCACGGCATTGCTTACGGCCGGCACTGCTTCGTGAAGCTCGGCTAGGAGCTGCTATTGGTGATTGTAACAGATCCATAGACGCACATGAATCTGTGGAGGGCCGTGCTGGAAACGACAACGAGCTGTTGGAAGTCCCTTGCCCAAAACTTCATGCCCCCAGGGGTATCGCTAAACGATGCTGCGAACAGGCAGGACATACGCGAATTTTGAGAATGGGGCCGTTGTTCCTCCGCTGAGTCTTCATCAGGAAGCCAAAGCAGGAACTTGCCGAAGAACAGCCATTCCATTTCATGCTGATATGTCGCCTCTGTGGGCCCTGCCAGGAGTGGCATCACACATCAGTGCCAGATCTGTTTGGTAGGCCGTCTCCTCATAGCTTCCTCGCAACCCAGAACACCGGCCGATATACGTTCTGCAGCATACTCGCCGGATCCTGAATATATCCCGTTGGACTTGCCTGTTTCTGCTCAACCATCTCAAATCCATAATGCTTCACCAGAGCGACTACTTCATCATTCGACAGCTCAAACGAGCCTGGCTCTCCAATGCCATCATCACCACTTCCACTGCCGCTCACAGTCCTTCCTCTCTGCTTGTCCCGCTCAGCGGGAGTAGGTGCAGATTCGAAATGCCACAGCAAGGGGCCCAGATTAACCCAGAGACCACCTGTTCTGAGACAACTTTTGATCGTCTCGATGTAGCTGATGACATTTGGTGCGGTGTCAATGAAGAAGCAGGTCGTCACTGCGTCGAAGACTCCTTGGTATTCGGGCTTCTTGTAGAGGACGCAGAAGTCGCCTGAAGTCATTGACATTCGCTCGCTGTAGTGCACTTCCGATTGTGTTTCTGCTTGTACCTGATGTAGTGTCACCGGAGGGCTGATGTCTGGTACTGCTACAGACTGCAGTTGGGCGGAGCGCGTGAGGTGGTTACTGAAGCCTAGTGCCCAGGGATAGAGTCTATGTTTGCCAGCTTGTTGAACGCAGTTCAAGATGTAGTTCGATGCTAGGAGTTGGTGGTAGGAGATCTCATTGCCTTCGACTGTGTATCCTGCAGCACAAATGTCGAAGACGAGTCTGCCGAGACCTGCTCCTGGTACCAGGATCCGATTGTGGTGACGCTGAGCTGGGCTAGCTGGAAGATGGCGTGCAAGTGCATCTAGCAATGGCGAGAACGCAGCGTTTCGCTCTGGAGTTCCTTCATAGGACCAGTCTCTGTACAGCTGTCGAATCGTAGACCTTGCTTTGTCGAGATCATTAGGCTTCGCCGTGCCATGCCATGAGTCGTCTGCACTGTCAAGTCCAAAGGCCACAGGTCCTAGCTCAAGAATTCCTTCTGCAATATTCGCATTGGAATCTATGGCTGCGTCCACAGCTTGGAAGGTCTTGATGAGGTCGAATGGTGGCGAGGCCAAAATGTCAATCTGAGGAGCTGGCAATGAGTAGAACGACTGCCGCCGGAGATGCGTGATATTGAAGTGTGCTACTTTGCGGTATTGCCTGCTCCAGAGGCAAGATGTGAGGAACGGACTCCAGATGAGATGACACCTACTGGACACACCTGAAGGAGTCTAGAGCAGCATAGAGCACACGGCGTTCTTCGGGATCGTCAAGCGGATCAAAAGACCCATCTTCCACATCTGCTGCATGTCCGCTGTGGTCAGGTTCCTGTGACATCGTGCCACTTGCAAGAAGATGCAAGACGGATGTTGTGTCTTGTTGTCTCCAGAGAAGCCAATTTCTTGTGGCTCGAGTCACAGCCACGCCAGATCCACAAACACCTCGTCAACGTTCAAGTTCCATCAAACCTCCAACATCAACAAACGCCAAACCACAAACATACCAGAACCATTCAAGAACTACACAAGAACAAAATGGCAGTCAGCACAGAAACACAAGCCACAGTAAACGGCACCCACAACGACTCCAAACCTCTCGAACTCGCCATCGACCTCCCACGAAGTCCCGGCCTCAAGCTCAACCTCCATCTCACAATCCTCGCAAATTCCATCCTCCTCTTTCTCACAAGCACAGACTCAGACGCAATACCAAATTCCGCCGTGCAAATGGGAAGTTTCGTCTACGCACTTCCAGACGTGAGTTTTTCCAGCATCAACATCCCCCCTCCACCCTTCCTACCTTTCCACACAGCGCTAACACAATCCACCCCAAACAGCGCTACAACCCCTCCCAACCCATGAGCACAGCACTCTACCCAGCACCCTCATCACTAGATTTCACAACGCGAATGGCGAAAGTTCTGACGAGGAAATTGTCGAAACCGTGTTATGTGAGTTGTAGTGTGAATTTGTCAAGTGCGGCTGGTGGAGGGTCGGTGGAGGAGGAAATGGAAGCTTTTCGACTTGTGGCGGAGACGGTTGTGAGGGTTGCGGGAGAGAGTGGGTTGGGGAGGTGAGAGGGGACTGGGTGAGAGAGAGCAGGAATGTCGACAATCTTGAAGGGTCGTTGGAGGTGGCGAGGATGGAGCTGTCGAGCGGTATGTCGCGAAGGGGAAAAGCAGGATTGAAGAAGCTCACTCGAGATGCGAGATATGTTCGTGGCAGTGCGCTTTTGCAGAGGAAGTCACGGAAGACCAGATGAAGGGCCTAGGAAGACCACATCCAGACCTGGCGTAACCTGCCGCAGATATCTTGCTTGGTTGCACTTGCATTTCAGTTGAAAGCGGCAACACATACTGTGAGGATCGAATCCAGGAAATAGCCGCGCCGAATAATACCTTATAGCTACAAGAACTGGGAATTCAACAGCCAGGCAGTATGTTCAAGCATTTCATGAGAATGTCTACATCAGTCTCACACACGCGTATTATTTTGCGCTCCTCTCCGGCTTTCTCCGTCACTCCATCATGCTGATCCGCTCATTCAATGTACTTCTCGACGACTGGCTGCTTCTTGTGCCTTGGGATGCAGCAGTCGATGCACCATGCGAGTGCCGTAACCAATAGACACGCGGTCGCAGCCCACGACAATGCCAAGAATTTGTGTCCTCCAGAAGCGTGCACGCCATAATCAGAGCCGTACTCGTTGATAGCGGCTTTTCCGACGACGACCAGCGCCGTCATGAGCGAAGAGATGGCCGCACTGATCAAGAATGCCAGCAAGTTGAAGAAAATGTTGCAGCAAGCGCTCACGCGTCCAGATGCGAAGAAGGCCACCACGGCGGAGAAGAGGCAGACGAAGATGACGACGCACTCGGCCACGAAGAGGATGAATGCGGCGCGGGTGATGGGCTTGACCAGGTCCAGTGCATCGTCGAGAGATTGCGGCCACCAGCCCAGATCTTTGACTTTGACGTCTGAGAAACCGGCATCATCCAGAGTGGCTTGAATTTCTTCTCGTGGGTCAAAGCTGTAGCCAGCTTGTTCTTTGGAGCAGTGGGTGAAGTTCTTCTTCGCGTTTTCGGCCTCTGCATTTGGTTCGTATTCGCCTTCACACCAGGTCAAAACGTGCGCATTATAGAATTGCGGGAGACCGAGAGCTTGCAATGCCGAGTTTGCATTCTGTTCGACAAGAGTCCGGACATCGGCTGGGAGTTCATTGACAGCTTGTCCAAATTCGCTGGTGCCTGCCGACGAAACTGTTTGGACGCTTTTCAATCCGAGTTGGGAAATGTTGAGGTTTAGGACCTCGTAGTCTTGAAGGAAAGATTCTCTATGTCCAGCAAAGAGGCCAAGGAATGTTAAAACAAGAGCTGCTGTAAGCAGTAGAATGGGAACGATAGCGAAGAACCGCATGGCCGAGTGGTCTGCCTCAGAGAGGACTGGCGGCAATGTGAGGCTGATGAATGTGTGCTCGGAGGATTGCACAGCGCTTCTATGACCTCGTTGACGTCTCCGAGAGCTAAGCGACTGTCCTTCTGGTGACCGTTTGTCGCATGCCTTGGCGATAGTGTGGAAGTCTTTCGTAACATTGCAGGGGTGTCCGGCGTTTGGTATATTTCCAGTATTGCTACTTCCTTGTTCTCGCAATCCTGTGCAAACGAAATCATCAACGGTTCTTGCCTTTCATTCGCCCACCAGCAATCACCTACATCATTGTGCGAGCAATGCAATCACAGAGGCATGTTTCCCGAAATATCTTCTGGTGTTGGCCAACATACTCTGTAGCGTCGCGCTGGAAATGTTACGCGTTTGAGGTTTTCGGCGAATTCGTGAACTCCGCCATGCTGCGAAAAGTCGTTTTAGACCTGTGCTAAGTATCCACGGCCGCTATTTCGCCTTCAATATTGCTGTTTGGGAACTGCAGTTCAGCGTATAGTGGAACGTGGTCACTGGGCCCTCGATCAGCCAGAGTTGCCATGATTCCAGCTGAAGTCAAATGTGGCCTGAGAGTCTGCGACAGCATAATCACATCGACTCGGTCGCAACTACGGCCAAATTCTGTATGTCGAGGGTAGTATGTGTAGCCAGCCCGCAGAGGGTGAAGGTGGCGGAAGCTGTCAACCATGCGTAAGCTGTCATGGTCGTCCCGCCCGGAGTTTTGCAGGAACCTTGTCTCAAAGTCTGCGCGATTCGTGCAATGCTGTAGTGGATGGGTCCTGAGGTGGGGATGGCCATCGAGCCTCGATCTCGCGACATTCATGTCGCCTGCGAGGATCACAGCGACGTTGTCGGCTTCCAGCTTGCGACATTCGGCCTGTAGGAGTTCGTGGACGCGTAGCTTCCTGTCATGTCGCGTCCCTGTGACCACTCCACTCTCGGAGTGCTTGTACGGAGCATCTGTGCCGTTCACGAGGTAGCCTGGAGGGTTGCATGAGCATGTCGATACTGTGGAGAGCACCTGCTGTACTGACAGTTGAAGATGGCAAGCTTTGGTACACCTGCCCGTACCTGCGTCGCGACGACACTCCAACCCGACTGTCGCTTCCGTACAGATCCGGAATCTGGTGACGACGGCCTGTTGGTGGATGCGGCTAGTGGCGACCCATTGAATGGAGTCAATTGCAACAAGCACTTCCGCCGTGGTCTGATGGCACCTTGTACCATTCCAGTGATGGGGCAACGACAGGCGATGCAGCGGCCAGCGGGCCGGATCGGACATCATCAATTCTTCGGCTTACGTCTCGGCATACCGAAATCCGCGCGCGATGCCATAGCATCCGTATATTAAAGACCAAAGGGCGGTACCGACGATAGAGCAGACCTTGCGGTGCCTCTGCCTCGTATGGGCACCGCACGGCAAGCTCCGCCAAAGGTAAAGGTCCTCTGCTGTCCAGCTGCAAGCTGCGATTGGCTTTCGATCGATCCTTTACATCCTCTCGCAGCAGCAGCTACCGATGCGGTATTGCAATGCGAAGGTCGGAAAGTCGGATGGCGGCCATCCTACCCCAAATTAGTGCATGCCCGGTTGCAGCAACTGTGTTTGCTTGGCACACGGCAGATGGTCGCTGCAAGTTGTGCCGTGTCGAGCTCTAACGAACTCAAATACGACTTCTTACTGACGATCAGCTCAAGCCAATGGACTCCAGACGTGACGGCAAACGCTACTGTGTGCGCCATGCGAGCCACGATGCCATTCGGTCTAGGCATCACCGGGAGCTCGACGAGTGCTTCATCCTCCCAGGCACTGCTTCACGAACCGATAAGTGCCCGCAACATTGCAACGCTTGGGGGCAAACAGCTTTATGCTGACTCGCCGCCAGATGCGGTTGTAGCCTCAGCTGCCACACAGAACAATGCAGTACCTGAAAAGTTTGTTTCTGAGCGCCCTTGGCGAATGCACATGACTAGTTCGAGAACGACGGCCGATACGTTGGTACCGCGGCAGAGAGCCAAGCAGGGAGCTTTCTGTGCTGCTTCTATTGACAAGAACAACTACGACGACTGGGTGGGAACTGTCGAGGTGTAGTTACACAGCATGACGCATGGGCGTAGCGAAAGCGCTGTTACTCGTCATTGGTTCGCCCAATTGCTCCCAGTACTGTCGAACGGCGACGTCCAAAGCATGCGAATCTAGTCGTAAGCGAGCCGCCGACAGCTGAGCACTCTGTAGGGTGGAAGGATCCTGCGCTCTTCTCCCCGTCGAATCGCAGGGTAGAGTGACCGGAGATGGCCTACTATCGAATCAGCAGCCCTCAACCACGTACGGAACCACGACCGATGAGGCTGGACATTGTAGGACAAGATGGTAGATCGGACGAGCCATAGATCCTGTGCCATAGGCACGAGACATGCACACCCTCTGGCAACAGGTTTCGAAACAATCCACATTCCAAATGAAGGCCCAATGACATCCGCTTCTCTGACCAGGTAGGCACGACGTACGCCATTGCAGGAACAGTGACACCGTCACGCCTCAAAGCGGAAGGATTCCCCTCAATGGCCACCTTTACGATACAACAGCACCGAAGTCGAGTAGTCGGGCGCGACGGGCCTGAGCGCGGGAATACTTCCGAAGCTCCAATGCATGGCATTGCAGAACTCGCAAAGATCGAATGATTATGCTTGGCCCAACATTCTCCGATGTGAGCGATGTCAAAGGTGAGGCTGGTGTGGACTGAGCTCCGCTCAGGGTTTGCGGCTGACCGTGGCTGGATCGTGGACTCGATCTGGATCTGATCGTCCCAAGATCAACGCTGCTGTGCAACTCCAACTTGACCACACCGCAAATACAATCTCGCGACCCAAGAGGACATGCCACGTAAGCGGGCCAGCAGGCGTGTAGGAATTCCTTCACATGCGTGCCACTGTAGCAACACGCTTTTGCCCAAGCAACATGATGCATCAGAGGCACTGGAACTCCCCGGTCACGCAAGATCTTGCTGTATACCTTTCCGGAGACGGCCATACTCCCGGTTCGTTCTAGCTTCGTGGCATGTAGAATGTGGCTGCGGGTTCCGGACAGGGATCCTGAAGCTACTAATGCCATGGCTATGACGGTAATACACAGGGCTTCATGTTCTGCAGGTTGGTATCAACTCGGAGAAGATCGCAAACGTTCTTCAACATGATGCTAAGGAGCCACTCGGCCCGTTCGACAAATGCTATCCCTGCAGCCCGGTGCGGATGTTTAGACTTCCGTAGCGGAGAGTCTAATATCTTTAGCTTCAGACAATCCCAAGCTATTCCGTGGCCTTCGGGCCCATGAGACGTGGTGCGTCCAGCCCAAGCAATGCAAGACCAGACTCCGGCTACGAATGACCTTCACACTGCTTCTCCACACAGATGACCATTAGCGATCTCAAAAACGGCCAAGTTCTGACGAACCGCTACGGTCATATAATGGCTGCGTTATACCTCGTCCTGACTACTCAGGCGTTCCTTGACCTTTTGTTCACACCTTACCCAACTTAGTATTTTGTTCTGTCATTTCCTGCGAACTGTTTCTACAACATCGTCGCAATGTCACCTTCGATTCTACTCCTCAACGAGAGCGATGTTCTCGACAAGGAGGTTGCGGTGTCTAATGGCACCGACCCGCAGAAACCCATCAAGTCTGCGGTCCTGCACCGTACGCTTCATCACGATCCTCACCGCGTCATCGCATCACAAGGCCACTTCCTCCAACTAAGCAGTGGACAAGAGATCTTCGACGCAACTGGAGGTGCTGCCGTGGCATGCCTTGGTCACGGCAACGATCGGTATGTCTTTCAACATGAAACAAAGCTGCGGCTAACGAGATAAGGGTACAAAATGCTCTGATTGAGCAGATGCGAGAGGTGTCATATTGCCACTCTCTCTTCTACGCTACGAAAGCGGCCGAAGATCTCGGCAAGCTCCTGGTCGACAGCACAAGCGGCGAGATGACGCGGGCCTTTTTCGTCAGCAGCGGGAGCGAAGCCATGGAAGCGGCCCTCAAGATGGCAAGACAATACCACCTTGAGAAGTCCGATCCAGAGCCAGAACGATCACACTTCATCTCACGGCATCAGAGCTATCATGGCACGACACTGGGCGCATTGGCCGCAGGTGGTCACGCTGCGCGCCGGGCATTGTTCGAACCTATGCTAGCCACTAATTCATCCCGGGTATCCCCTTGCTACGCATACCGGGATATGGATCCTATCGCCGACACCGAAGCCGATTACGTTCAACGATTAGAAGCCGAACTTGATGCCGAGTTCCAAAGAATTGGTCCGAAGAATGTTGCGGCCTTCGTCGCCGAGCCGGTTGTGGGCGCTGCACTGGGCTGCGTCCTCCCTGCAGCAGGCTACTTCAAGGCCGTGCGCCGAATCTGTGACAAGTATGGAGCACTACTCATCTTCGACGAGGTCATGTGCGGCGCTGGACGCGTTGGACCTGAGCCGACCACCCGGTATCCTCGACCCCTGCACGCATGGCAGGATCCTCTAATAGATGTGATCCCGGATCTCCAAACACTTGGAAAAGGACTTGGAGGAGGGTACATGCCCGTCGCAGCGATGCTCGCGAGCAGGCGTGTCGTTCAGGTGCTCGAAAATGGAACGGGAGCCTTCATGCATGGGCAAACATATCAGGGCCACCCACTCGCTTGCAGAGCTGCACTGGAAGTACAGAAGATCATCCAAGAAGAGGATCTCGTTGCCAATGTTCGAAGCCAAGGCGCTCTACTCGGCGAACTACTCAAAGAACGATTGGGCTCCCATCCCGCCGTCGGGGATATTCGAGGCAAAGGACTCTTCTGGGGTATCGAATTTGTAAAGTGCCGCAGGACCAAGGTTCCCTTTGATCCGGATCTTGGTGTGGCGATGGGATTGCATGAACTCGGTAAGTCCTCCTGACCATTCACCTGCGCGTATTCTCGTTTACCGGTTCTTCCGTGCCGCAGCTGCACACCCGCGACCAAGGTAGCGGTAATGGGCTTGCGCACGAGCATGCCACGCATACGGGCGGTCTCGGTGCCCATTGCAACGTTGAGTCGGTTCATTGGCTCATGCACTTCTCCGATGCAATGCTATACGATGCGGGCATCTTTGCATACAAAATATGCGGAGTTCCTGTAAGCTGATCCGATTGTTCTGTCATAGGTATGCAGAAGCCATTCAACATTAGTTTGTATCCAGGCACAGGGAGCGCCGACGGCCGCCGTGGCGACCATATCCTGCTCGCTCCTGCATATAACGTGACGAGCGACGAGATTCGGCATATCGTGGAGATCGTCACGGCAATCGTGACGAAGTACTTCATGACTGCCACCCTCAAAGGGGCCGATGAGGCCATTTCTACAGCGACGAAGATGTTGCCAACCACCACTGGTGTCAGTGAGGTGGATGGGGGTGGTGTAGGATTGACTACATTGATGACGGAGTAATACCCTTTGCAGATAGGAGCGAGAGGACGACACAACGAAGGATGAACGAAGCGGGCTGGATACGGGAATTTGCATACAAAGGCGCATTTGGAACGGCTCGCGAGCTCTATTTCTCGGCTCTAATTGGTGCATTAATCAAGTGGCGGCTGAGAGAGGTGCCGGCATGAACATGAGACACGGCAATGACCACGAGGGTGACGTGGAAAGGGCGGTTACAACTTCACTTGAATCGAATAAGCTTCAGAGCTGAACTTCACCCTACTGCATGGCTATGCGCTCTTTCTTCGTTCAAGGACGAAATTTCCTATCTTCAGAGTTTGAGGAAAGTCGGACCTGGCCGATATGTTCTGGCCGACATGTTTGTCGATCAGGTCAATTCTTTACCATCCGTCAGCCCGATGTGTTACACATGACAATGCCAAGTCAGTACATATGCAGATCTCTCTTCAAAAGAAGGGCCGGCCCGCCGCGCCTCCGCCCTTTTCTCGACGTTGTCAGGTGTTGCTGACTGGATCGTCGGTTACCCCATCATCTCAAATATCTCACGCTATATCTCCTTCCCATCTCACAAGATGGGCAACCACAGCCAGGTCAACCCCTGGCCTGGATTACATCCCAGTGCCGCCACTATTGCAGCATACTTGCCCACGTGTGCTCGATATAATATACTTCCATCAATGCAGGCCACATAGCATGAATAAGAAACGGACTAGTCCTCTGCACAGGCCCTTGGCATGAGCCATTCGCGCCCTCCAACACGCGACGCTATTGAACGCCCGGCATATGCTAGAATACCGTAGGCGTCGACTTTCCTTCCACGCTATGTACGCCTCTGAGCTGACTGTATGACCATGACAGGGACAAGTGTACGACGTACGAGCCGTGCATCGAGAACAAAATAGAGAGTGAAGTAGCAGAAGAGGCGAGGATGCACAACGACGATCAAACGACAAGAATTCCAAGAACCAAACATCCTTCCAAATCTATTGCCACGCTCAAGCGGCTCAACGCTCTGAAACACCACCCTCGGCCGTCCATTTAGCAGGATGCAGATCTGACTGAATGTTCATACTCTTCCATGATTCACCTCTCATTTCATTTGCAAAACAAAAATCACACTCGGTTCAAGAAGCTCCCAGACCTGTCCTTCTCCAACAAGTAATGCCGAGATCTCGGCACATACAGTCTCTGTAGCCTGCCTCTAGCTCCAGCTAAACTCTTTTAGTATCATGCAATGCATATGCACAATGCACATGCACCTCTATACATCATGGCCCCCGGCTAAAATTCAGCCAGTGGAGAACTGGGAGGCTAATGCGAAATGTAAAGTCTATCATGCAGAGCCCGGAAGCGCCTCTAGACGCACCAACAAGCAAGCAAGGGATTAAAATCGGTATGCATGATGATCTGATAATGATGTGTATGATCTGGGCTGTCTTTTTTATCTTCAGTGGTGAGAGTTGGAGAAGTGTTAGTACTGTACTGATTTCCTCATCAAGATTTCATGGTCGTCAAGGCGCAATGTTCATCGAATTCTTGTGCTATTCTCGACAGAAAAATCACTCAGAATCCGAATATTGTATTATTGCGGACCGATGCGAATCATTCCAGCCTTCCAAAGCCAATTCTCGTTTTCCGCATATAAGCGCCAACACATTGGCATGGAGCAGTGTCGAGGAAAAGCGGCGCTGCGTTCAACGGTGCTGGGAATCCTGGCTCGGCATCAACCAAGGCACAGAAAGCAACATCCTCGGCCACGTTGGCAAGCGAACAAGAACACAGCTACCTTGATCCAGCCGCGTCTAGAACTTGAGATGCAGAATGTATCAAAGAGCGCTTAGCTGAGTAAAGCAATGAAACGCGCTTGGCAGAAAATATGGCGCTCGGACTACAGAATCGTCAGCCCAATAGAGCAAAAGCTATCGGGGCTGGCGTGCTGGGCTCTCGTCTGCTTGAGCTCTTAGTATCTGCACGAGTGAAGTGAACGTGGGAACGCGTGTCACACGGCGCCCTTGACAGGAGAGACTTCAAGCCTTGGATGCATAATGAGGGGGGGCAGACACGGTGAAGAACGCTATGCCGAGCGGACGCGCTGTCGGCAATAATAAGATCTTCCGTTGTATGCTGCTGTAGTTCTGTCGATCTAGGTGTGGCTGTCCCGTAGCCGTAGACTAGGTAACTCTGTTCTTGTCTCTGGCATCTGCACAGACGGCTTCTTCCAGCAGCCAGCAGCTGCAGATTTGCTGGGCGAGGGTTCCCCCTGCTTGCGAGTCTGCGGACATAACGAATTGCGCAATCGCATGCGGATCGTCATGCGCATACGAGAACAACTCGGAAGAGAAGTGATAAACCCCATCGCCCTCCTGCAACTCAGACCGCCTGTCCTGCACGAGGAATTCGGTCCTTTTGCGCATGACAGTTGTGAGATGAAGTCTGTAGTCGGACGTTCCTCCGAATGCGAGTTCCAGCAACGCGAGTACCCGCGATTTACCTTGTTAGGTTCCGTGCTGTGTATGGAAAGGCTTGTTGACGACGATACGGCGGAAGCTCCGATGACAATGAATCGGCGTACCCATCATTTTGTGTCTCGTCACAGCAATCCGAAGACCCGAAGCACCGAGCCGGGATGCTGATCTATGCTGTAGGTTGTGCTGACGAGCGGAACCGCATCCAGTTCGAGGTCTTGCAAGAGGCATGAAGAACTGCTAAAACGTAGTCCGGACGATTAGCCATGACTAATCACCTCTTCTGCATGACCTTGATCTTCTTCGGCTTTTGTGGCTGCGAAGGGCCAGCATCGCCTCCTCCCATCAATCCTTGCATACCCGCAGGTAACTGTCCCCCCATCTGCTGCATCATATCGGACATCATGTTCTCGCTCACGCCACCACCCGACAAAGCGGGTGAGTGAAGTGGAAGGATCTGGTTGATCTTCATGCCGCGTGGTATCGCAGGAGGAATCGGCTTGCCGTCTTTCGGCATTGGCAGTCCAGGAACTTGCATCTTCAATGGTGTCTTTTCATCTGCAGGATGCGATTTGAGGTAGGCCGATATGAGCTTGTAAAGGTGGTGTTCTGCAAAAGAAGATGATTAGTCAAACGATCATGATGATCCTGCAGACGTGCCACCACAATGCATGCCACCACTACAAAGCAGTACGTAAGATGTGAGGTAGGCAAGTGACCCGGGAGCCTGGGTCGGCCAAGGAACTGGCGTTTTGCGCCCGAGCACGCGGGTCGCGACTTTTCTCCTTTCAAGACCAAAGGCTTCTTCGGAGCGGGTCAAGATGCCGTCGTGCGCCCTGCCACGTCGAATTCGACGACCCTACGATCATGCTCAGGATCGCTAGCGAGGAATGGGCAAAAGTGCGGAACTGGCCGAGTGAATGAGCACTTCGCAGGGCTGCGCCATGGCCTGCTAACTCCTGAATTTGCCTGGTCCACTCAAAGCACTGCTGATACTCCTAGGCATC
This sequence comes from Cercospora berteroae, assembly GCA_002933655.1. NCBI lineage: Eukaryota > Fungi > Ascomycota > Dothideomycetes > Mycosphaerellales > Mycosphaerellaceae > Cercospora > Cercospora berteroae. Next base: position 29,453 of record PNEN01000003.1, on the reverse strand, counting down.
GGAGCTGGACAGAGAAACATGGAAAGAGTTGGCCCGGGTGACGAGCATCTTGCAGGCCTACACCTCTCCACGTCCACTCACACCAATATTTCCAGAGAGAAAAGAGAAAGAGCACTCACTATTCTCCACTCCATCCCAAACCTTCTTCCCCTCCTTCTTAACCTCAACCTTCACCCTCCCCGGATTCGCCCAATCCTTCGGATGCGTCTTCATAGGATCCAAAGCAATCTGCAGCGCCGCACCCTTGTCATTCCCAATCGACGCCAAAGCCTCCACAATTTCTCTCGCAAGTGGATTCTCCACCGCATCTTCTTTCGAAACTCTTCGCCCTTGAGCTCGCGTTCGTGAGGCATCAAAGTAGACGGGATAAATGCATTGGTAGTTTTTGATACGGTCTTGTTGGGCGCGTTGGAGGCGTTCGCGGTCGGCGGCGGATTGTGAGGGTTGGTTTTGTTGGGAGCCTTGGCCGGAGAGGAGGGCTTGGAGGGCTTGAGGGGTCATTTGGGAAGGGACTTCGTCGTCGTCGTCGTCGTCGCTGTCGTCTGCTTGGGCGGCTGCGCCGCTGAGGGATTTGCCTTGTGGGCGGGCGAAATCGAAGGCGTCGACGTCCATTTCCTCGGGGTCGTCGGCGATCTCGTCATCGTCGACTTCTTCGATTCGTGGGTTCGACATTTTGGGCGGAGGGTGGTAAATGCGGCGGTGAAGGGAATGTGGTATGTCGAGTGATGGTGTTAGTAGGACAAGTCAATGTGAGGATATGTGGGGTGAAAGTGGAGACTCAAGCGGCTCAAGTCGCTCGCCCTTGGCACTGCTCACGAATGCTCACAGATGCAGGACAATGACTCGGCATATGCTTACGTCTTCAACTGCAGCTCAGACAAAAGTGCTTGATGCCGGAGTATCCTACAAGTTCTGCTCAGCAAGCCTTTACTTGTCAGAAGAGAAGACAACAGTCTTTCTCTGCATATGTCTGTATCAAGATCGATCCACAATTCAAGACTAGAAAACGCCTCGCCTATGCCAGATTGTCGAAATCCGCAAGCAATGCATCGTTTCATGCCACTCTTCCACCATGGGAGGGCGATCCGGAAGTAATGGCTGCCGTCTGTCCACCAACATGGGACAAACCACGTCAAACCTCCGCACCCTTGAACTCCGACTGTACTCCATCGTTTAATCATTGCGTCCGAACAAGCGGCGCGTATCAGCCATATCGCACTTTGTCTCCCAACATCTCAGCGAGACCAGAGGTCTTGCTCCAGGCTGGGAATTCGTCACTCCTACCGCACACGGCCACCGCCGTTCTCGACCATTCTCTCCCGTTCAATCCTGATGCGCGTAGCTTCTGTGCCATCATCCTCCACAAGTTCATCGAACCACGGGTGCTTCAGCGCTTCCTTCGCTGTGATGCGCTTCTTGGGGTCATACACAAAGATTTTGCGAAGCAGGTCCAGGAACAGCTTGTTGAACTGATTTGTTGCTGGAATAATCTCCTCGAGCCGTTTCATGCCCCGCACGAACTTCCTAGATTGGCGCGGTGTGTCCGGCATTGGGTATTGCAAGTGGCCATTCTTGAAAAAGCGTGCCGCGGAGTTGCGGTCTCCTCGCTTGGACAGTCGGTTGACTTCCCGGATCAAGCTGCGGTCAATGCTATGACCAGTGACAGCCTGCGAGACGTTAGCTTCTTTCTGCGTGTGCGCACCCTATACTTCCAGTGTAACTCACCTCCATCATGCCGAGATGCTCGCAACAGTCATGAGTCTGGAAAAGCGCATCGCCAGTCCAGCATTCCACCAGGATGCACCCGAGTGACCACAGATCGATGGGGTGCGACCATCCAATTCCAAGTATAATCTCCGGCGCCCGGTAGTGTCGTGTGCTGACCACGGAGCTATGGTACTCGTCATCAAAGGTTGCACTCCCAAAATCGATGAGATTGATGTGGGGGCTAAGCAACACCCTCCGGAACTTGGCTGACCTCGAGGTCAACGTACTTGAGGAGGGGATGTTGCGGTTGTAGGTAAATGTCTGGTACGTATGACTGAGCAGCAGGATGTTCTCCGGCTTCAAATCAGTGTGGATGAGGTTGAGGTCATGCAAGAATGCAATAGATCCGAGGAGTTGACGTGCGAAGGCTTGGATGTGTGAGCCGGGAAACGGAACGAAGCCACCGCTCTTGAGGAAGTCGAAGACTGAAAGTCCAAGCAGAGGGGTGACGATGCAAATATGCCCTCGCCAGTCGAAGCAGTCGCGAAGTTGAATGCAACGATTTCGGTTGTGTTCGTCCGCCGCTCGCAGTGTCTGCAGCACTCTGAGCTCAATGCGGCTAGCATCGCGGTACTGTTGCCTTTGGTCAGTCATGGTATTGTGCGTGGGGTTCAGCACGGTCATACCTTGGGCACGGCGCGAATAATCTTGACTGCCACCTCCTTACGACTGCGGGTATCGACCGCTCTCACTACCTTGCCAAAAGTGCCTTGTCCCAGCAGGGACATTAGATTGTAGCGTTCACCAAGCTTGCTGTTCTCCTGAACGATATAATGACCATCTTCGTCATCAATCTTCTCGTTCGGCTTTGAACGCTGTGACCCATTGTCAGTGCTCGTGCGCTTGTCACCTCTGGTCGCTGTTCTCCTTACGTCTGGAATCGACGGTACCACCACCTCTTTCTGCTTCTTGAGCTGTCGCGGCGGTGTTTGGTACTCGCCATATTCGGCCAGGTAGCCTTTGCCAGCGCCCGGTCGGCTGGCCTCTTGCTTCTTTCGGTCGACCTCTGGTGCCTTGGCATTGCGTTTCCTCTTGTCGCCAGCTCGTGCACCGGTCAGCTGCTCTCGTGGCTGTTGCGCTCCTGCACTGGCTTGAGACCCAAGCGAGGTGGGCGCAGTCGTATTGTGCAGGCTCTCAGTAGACCCGCCATTGGTGTAAGAGTAGGGCGTATTGGTGGTGCTGTATTGTGGCACGTCACCGCCGCCTCCATTCGTGCGTCGTCTCTTGTCGACGTGATGTGAGGAAGACGACGCATTGGACGCCTGGGGCAGGCGCTGACTTGTAGCTTCGGGCACAGGGCTGTCATCGTCGTGGATGGTGATAATCTCCGCCGGCGGCTTGCCTCCATAAAACTCGGCCCAGTCTACAGGTGCCCGTTCTCGCTGCCGGCGCTTTCTTCCTTGTTCTGCTGAATCTGCTCTCGTGTAGCCGCCATGTGTTCCGGGCATCTCGGCACCACCTGCAGCAGAACCACGTGATCCGGGTGTGATATACTGCTGTTGTGCTGGCGGAGGCGGGAGTGTTCGATTTTGATATCCCACGGCAGCGTCGGTCTGCCTTCTCATTAACTCGTCGAAGCCGCCCTGCTGTGATGTGCTGCTGGAATAGCCGTACTCTGCTCCTCCAGTTGCTTGTGGCTGCGAGTGTGCGTGCGAGTATGTGCTATTGCTCATGCCGCTGCCCGGACGTGGTGGAGGTGGCAATTGGCGATTGGAGAGGTTACTCGACGGTCTGGTGGGAATTTGCTGATGGTAGCCGGCGCTCGCGTTGCTCGAGGGCCTGGGAGGAGGCAGATAGCGGTCTTGTGGTGAGGGGAGATAGCCGACGTGCTGGCGGTCCATGTGCTGGTGCGGTGGCAGCAGTTGCGTGAGTGTCTGTGGTGTCGACATGACTTTGCCCGTTCAGTAAGTCATTGACCGTCAGGTGGAAGTGTCGCTGCGCACGGTGTGAAGAGAACGGTGCCCGGTGGGCCCGCGTGGTTTTGCAATGATGTCGTCTCGAGTGCCTTCGCCGCCTTCTGAAGCGCCGGGCTCGCTGCACGCCGCAGAGGTGCGCAGGAAGGATGCCGCCGGCGCGGATGGGCTCTGTTGTGGCGTCTGTCGCTGGCGGTGGTGGGTGATGTGGGTGTGCAAGTGTGAAATGGCAAGACGAGCCACGGGCGGGCCTGGTCTTTGCTGTATGGTGAATTGCCGCGCAGCGTGAAGCTTCTGGCCTCCGACGGCTCGCTACGTCTGCATACCGGGGTCAATGCTGGCAGTAAGGTGCTGAGCGGAGTGATGGCGTCGCGGCGGAGCGGAGGAGCAGCAAGAAGGAGGTGCTGGCGGGTGTGGGCGCAGTGAATCGGCGACGGCGAGAGGCTCGTGGTTCTAGCACTGATCACGGTGCATGGGTTCCACTGAAGCTCACCACACCCGCCGTGTCGCACCTTTTTTGCCACGAGAAAGTGTGCACAAGCAAGCAGTGGACGAACAGCTCTATCTAGTCTATGCCTACACATGTGCAAGTGATATCGACGTGCTCCCGCCTGTTCCAAACACATCACGACGACAAGCCACGCGAACAGCCTCATGACGGACGAAGTTGGATGCCGCCTGCCAAGCCCTCACTCACAAGCGGAGGTCCCTTCTTCTTCCATTCTCGCCCATCGCATCCTCCGACACCAACTTCTGGCACCACTTGCCGCGGCTCGCGCCTCCACTGCTCGACGACCAGAAGACCATGCACGTCAATCCAGTGCACTTCTCTCCAATCTGCTCTCATCACCGTCTCTGCCTTCTCGCGTGACGCGTCGTGACCGCGAACATCGTTTTAGCGAATGAGCGAGCCTCTGACCGGACCGAGCGTCGAAGAGTGAAACGGGGTTGATCTCGTGGCACGCTCACGCTTCTCGCGGACACGAATAACCATCTCAGACAACAAAGCAGGTTTGCGCTGTCGATCTCGCACTCTCCCGACTTCGTTATCAACGGCCGCCTGCCTTGTGGCTTGAGACATTTACCACGCAGAGCACCGCACGTTCCACACTTTTTCCCTCCCAGCCGTTTCTCCGACGACCAAAGTCCGCATGGGCCGTTCTCGCGACTTCGCTTACTGTCTATGTCAACAACTTGTAAGAACATCGTGGTCATCGGGTTCTGACTGCGTTGTCTGTCCAACACTGGCAACATGTCTGGCATACCCGTGCCTTTTGGCCTTCATCAAGAAGTGTTGCAATGATGATCGAGCCCAGTCTCAACACAACGGCTGGACCGCTTTCCTGCATAGGCCGCATTTTGTCGTGGAGGACGGCATCATCCAACCCTGTCGAATGCTTGCTTTTCCAACACCATATACTTCCCAACGTTTACAGTGTCAGACGCGCGCAGGCTCATTGGGAAAGAAGAAGACAGGCATCAAAGTCTAACTCTTGCGAGCTCGCTCATATTTTCGCCATGCCGCATTTCGTGAGAATGAAGCCACACCGTGAAAAACTTCATTACATCGTACTTCACCTCTTTGCACACGGCCAAGGACGAAAACCTCGCCCGCTATCAAATTCCAAGAGGGGTGTCCTTCGAAGCTCGATGCTCTTGCAATCATGCCCTTTCTCCGCTTTTGTGCCATAAGTCCGGGGCTACTGCGTTACAGCCAGACATGCGCGAAGTCTGAGTGAACGTCTGAACTGCTCGGGCATATGCCATGCTATGACGGAATGGTCCGCTCCGGTAAGTATGAAATGCCGACATGTTGTACTCCAGCGCGTTTGAAGCGTCACTCTGAGTCCGCTGACCAAAATGCGGCCGCACTTGAGCAACTAAGCCAGGGCACGCTCCACCAATCCTTACAGCCTCAAGAAAATACCATCTATGCCATGGTCGCGCTTCACCAAAAGTAGAGCTAGCCTAGTCCATGGCCCCAACGCCGCCTACATAATCCATGTCTGCGCCCACGACCCCCAAAGTATTATCTCAACACAGCAAGTCTTCCTCTCTGCATAGATCAATAGCGTTTCTAACACCGTCCGCTGGATCTTTCGTATTGGAGGATGACAGCATTGCCGTCACGCTATCGACATGTCCCGACGCTGGCAGGCATCGCATTTGGTGCAGACAGCACACCGGCAGAAGTGGTCTGCAAACCTGTCCGCCAAGCGACATCGTTGGACTAGCAGCTTCTTTGTGTGGCCGAAGACTAGGCACTGCGCATGTGAAGGTCGGGTTTTCACAAGATCCTAATCGCCGTGCGGGAATCCATTCTCGATTCTCCTCTTGCGGATCGACCTCAAACAGCTACATAGCTTGACGACGCTCCATCGCGTATTCGCTGACTGCGAAAAGAAGGCTTGAAATTCTACTCACCTATCTACGTCAAGAAGCAGTACCAATCAGCGAAGCTGCCAACATGAAGTTCACCGCCGCTGTCATCGCGTTCGCTACATGCCTCTTCTCGCTGAGTCTGGCGCAGAATGTACGTACTCCTCCTGCTTTCTTTCCCGCTTCCCTCACCACTTCTGCTCACCCGTGGCGCTTCGGTTCCTGCTCTCAATCCGAAAAGATCGCTCAGAACTGACCGGGGACTTAGACTTGCCTCTTAGGCAACTCGAATGGAGTCTGTATGTCGACCGATATCGGAACATGTTCTCCGGTACGTTTTCGATACTTGTTCCTCAAGTTCCCTGACTTTGTCTTCTTCTATGTGCGCGGCAACCGTGCTGGAGAACCTGCAGTATTGATGATTTGTTGTTGTTTAGGATGCGCCGTGTACGGGTAACGGACATTCGTGCGAAATCGTTGATGCGTTTCGTGCGATTGCGAGGTGTACGTAGTGGAGAGAGACAAGGGAAAGGAAGGGTCGATATTTTCGAGGAGCGAAATGAAAGACGTTCTCCCACGCACATGACGAACGCTTGGAGCACTTATCTCATGAGAAGGCGATATTGGGAATGTGTGGCTGCCTACTTGTAGTGCGTCTCTAGAGGCTGGACTTGTTATCGACAACAGTACTTCAGGATGAATGTCAATAGGCCAAGACATCTCTCGCACTATTGACCTAGCATACCAACATCACCCATCACTTGTCTTTCCTCTGTTTGCTTCGCATGAGAAATGTAAAATGTGCGGTGGGAGACACGGCGTTGAAGAAACTGCTGGCGGGTTTTGCTGCATAGCAGCCAAGCAACAACATCTACTTGCTCCTGTTTGCTAACGTACTTCGCATTTCACCTCCATCGCGTGAAGTCTATACAGCCTCTCTCCTGCCAAGCTCTACCAACTCAGTTCTCCTGGGGGTGAGAACTAGATGCCATGTTGTAGCCCAAGCCGAAGAATCGGCTTTTGAGTATTTTTATGATTATTGATCATTCTTGTAAAGCTACGAACTATACAGTATAGTAGTCAGCCCTAGAGCAGCTAAGACTAAGTCTAGAGTCCAGATTCTCCGAAAAGGAGCTGGTCTTTGTCTGCTGTATAATTATTTCGATCGCTCCGCTGTAACATTGCCACCTTTGCTTTTTCGTTTCGTTGATCTAAGCTTCTTCCTCTCTCCATTTTGAAGAAACAAGTTGAGGAAACACCGATCAAACATCACCTTTCGAAGCCAGTCTCCTCCACCAACGACCGAGACCATGAAGCTCTCCATCACTACTCTCTTCGCCTTTACAGCGAGTTTCTTCACCTCGTTGGGTATGGCACAAATACGAGGTGGTGTACGTTTCTTTCTTTCTTTCCCCCTTCTAACCCCATATCGTCTCACTGCTTTGCACTCCATACCTGTTTTCCCTCTTCGTCGATTGAGAAAGTGCTGACAAGAAGACCTTTTTCGATCTTCTACAGACCTGCGTCACCGCCTCTTCTACCGCACAATACGGAGCTAGCAATGCCGCAGGAGTCGAAATGTCGCAGTGTACGGGGGTAAGTCTTCCCTTGCTACATGAAATGGAAGTCAATTGCATTCCACAGGAGTGGGGGTTCTAGGATTTGAGATGCTAATCCGTCTCCCTTTTCTTGTCGTGTACAATGCACCTTGCACGAGAAATGGAAACCGATGTGAGGTTACGAATGAAATTTTCGGGTATGCAAACTGTACGTAGAGAGGGTGGGCGAGGCTCGACGAAAGGGGCAGGAGGCATGAGGTTGAAGGTAGTGAATGTTAGATACTGAATGTCGCTGTATCTGTTTCGTTCTGGTGCTACGTTGAATACTTCGTCGGCGTTGAGTGTCGGCTTGGACCGGGCTTGACTGCGGCGTGTGAGTTAGTGGTAGTTCGAACTCCGTGATCAGTGATCAGCTTGGCGTCCTGCAAAGTATTGTTGTCGAATAGGTCTGGCCATGCTCGACGTCAGCTGCTCGTCGGGCTTGAGCTTTTCTCATTGGCGCTCTACCCATTCTTGTCATCAATGTGTGACGTATACGAGCACCGTGGATTGCACTGCAGGTCTCTCGAATGGCTGAGAAGCGCCGCCACCGAGATATCAAGATCGTGCACGCGTTCTTTGAATTTGCAGGCTGTCGATGGCAGATAGGCTGAATGAAGATGTCAAGCTTCTGCTGAGCGATCTCACATATGGTAAATGTCTTCCTGCATTGTTATCAGTCTGACTGGACATGCATGCTCTGTTGATTGGGGTTCCACAGACTGCATGGTGAAGTTGACGCGTATGATGCCCTTGTCCTAGATGTCAGCTTGGCTTGTGCTTCGCTCTCGTGTCGTGTTTTGCTTATGTCTGATTGACGTTGCAGGGTTCTAGGTCTCGACGAGAAGCAAAGCCACAATGGTACTGTGATACGTGTATTCGCGCGCCCGGCGGAAGGTGCGTGCCACTGCGTGGTCGTGACTGCCGGTCTATAGCCATTCGAGTGAAGGGCATCTTGTGTCCTCGGCGCTCCAGTATTCTTCTCTTTCCTGATCGAGGATCTACTCTCAAGTCATTCTGCATGCTCGGTCGGAGCTCCGGAGCATTAAGCTACCGGCACTTGTGCATGGGCATGGGCATGAGGTTCGCAGAATGTGGCCGTGCACGTCAAGAACTGCTTTTGTTGCCGGAGGAGATGTCTGTGATGCCAGATCTTCACATTCGTGCAGAACGACGAGCGCTGAAAGTACCGGCGGCCTCTTTTGTGCTTGGCCAGCATGAGGAGAGGAGGTCAAGTGGGGGACACATCAGACCACGGTGACGCCACATCCGTGCAGCTGCTCGTAGTCAGCATGCGCGAAAGTATGCACCGATATGTCGAGCAGCGGACGAAGTGGTATCATTGCATGGACGGAGAGGGAAGGATTCGGGATTCCCGGCGTCGGTTGCAGCAGGATTGATGACTGTGGACGGTGATGTCGTCGTGGATGAAAGTGAAGAGGAACATTCAGCCACTCGTGAGCCCTGCAGGTGCATGTGCATTTGCGTGTGCATTGGCGAGGAAGCTGCGCCACGATCCACCTGCCACCAGCTGAACCTGTCGAGTTCCATTCAGTCCAACACGCACTGCTGGGACAGCTCATAAGATCTCACGACTCTCGCCTCCTGCAGCGACAACACCACATCTACCTTCTACCTCTCTCCTCTGCACACCCACTCTTCGACTTCCCGCAACCCGCGAGCGACCACCGAAACCGACAGCAGCCAGCATGGGTGAGTGTTCCGCGTGTACCCCTCTTCCTCTTCCGACAATGGCCCCGCTGTCGTCATCCCCGTCGTTCAGCTGAGCAGTCAGGTTGGACGGCATGCGCGATGGCAGGACTGACGTTGGCACAGGATTGGCAAGCAAATTGGCCGCAGCTCAAGGCGGAGCACAAGCGGTGTCCAACTTCACCTCGGGCGCTGCCCCAGGAGGATACGTAAGTCCAAGTCCATGTGACGCACTGCTTCACAAGCTTTTGCTCACTCCATTGCACAGCCCGGGCAGGCGCCACCACAAGGCCAGCAGCAGTACTCCGCTTATCGCCCTGTGAGTCTTTCTTTTCTTCCACTCTAAACACCACCGACCTCCCACTATCGCCAACCCTACCCCTCACTCGACATGCCACTTGCGTCGCGACTCGCTGCTGGAGGCGCGGGACTGCAGCCTGGCGCTATGCCCGGTGCGCTGCAGCCGGCGGGAGGCTATCAACAACCTCAGCAACCGTACGGGCAGCAGCAACAGCAACCCTATGGCCAGCAGTCCTACCCTCCGCAGCAGCAGCAGCAGTATGGGTCGCCGGCGCCGCCTCCGGGCGGGCAATACGCAAGACCCCCGCCTCCTCCGCCCGGTAGGCCTGGGCAGACAGCGAGTCCATACCCAGGCGCTGCACCCTCGCCCTATGGCCAGCCCGCGCAGCCCAATTCGCCCTACCAACAGCAGCAACCCTATCAGCAATCTCCGCAGCAATACGGCTATGTTCGTGATCACATTCGGTTTCAGGAAAATTTGCGACTCGAGCTCGACTAACATATGATTGAAGCAGGGCGGCCCTCCCGGTGGACCTCCTCCGCCGCAGCAAGGCTACGGCCAGCCTCCGCAGGGCCAGTACGGTGCGCCTCCGCCAGGCCAGCAGCAGTACGGTGCCCCTCAATCCGGCCCCGGCGATGTCGCACAATACCAGCGCCAGCTAGAGCAGGCAATCCAAGAGAAGAACTTGCAGAGATTCTATGGTCCAGGAACGCTAGGAGCGCAGAAACTACCGCAGATTGCTGCCCGCGCGGCACAGTGTGTTGATCGCCTCTGTCAGGCGTGGCGCGTTCAGAAAGAGATTGCAAACGATATTGTGCGACTTGCGCTCTACGATGTCGTGGTCTACGTCGATGACTCTGGCTCGATGTCCTTCGAGGAGAATGGCGAGCGTATCAAGGATCTGCAGCTTATTCTGCAACGAGCTTGCTTCGCCGCGACACTGTTCGATGATGACGGAATCGATCTCCGCTTCATGAACGAGGACTTGCCAATGCAGAACGTGTCGCACATTCGAAGCGAACAGCAAGTCGAGCAGATCCTCTCGCAGAAGCGCTACAAGGGTCTTACCCCATTCGGAACCGAGTTGCGCAAGAAGGTCATTGATCCAATCCTCATCCAGAGGTTGAACAGTGGACAGATGCAGAAGCCGCTTCTCATCATTAGTATCACCGATGGTCAGCCAGCTGGTGAGAACCAGAATGCTCTGATCGAGACAGTGCAGTACGCTGTCCAAGCTGCTCAGCGATCGCAATACGGCCCTGGTGCCGTCGCATTCCAGTTTGCTCAGGTTGGAAACGATCAGAAGGCGACTGAGTTCTTGGCCAAGCTCGACAATGACCCAATGGTCGGAAGAGAAGTTGATTGCACATCCAACTACGAAAACGAGTCTGCGGAGATGGCACGAGCAGTCCCACCAGTTGACTTGACACCTGATCTCTGGATGATCAAGCTCATCCTCGGTGCAATCGACCCAAGCTACGATACCAAGGACGAGAAGTCACATATGGCACCGGGCGCTGGTGTTCCACCACCAGGACAGTACGGACAGCAGCAATACGGTGCACCACCGCCACAACAGTACGGTGCACCGCCGCCGAACCAGTATGGCGCCCCACCGCCGAACCAGTACGGTGCTCCACCGCCAGGACAGCAGCAGTACGGACAGCAGCAACAGAGACCTCCGCAGGGATACCCAGGACAGCAGCAGTATGGCGCGTGAGTATTCTCCACTTCCTGCCTGCGAGAATGTTTACTGACGATGAGTACAGCCCACCACCAGGACCACCTCGGTACTAGACGTTCTGAGTGCATGACGGATTGAGCAAAATAGCGTGTTTCCTTGAATTTTGGAATGAAATGATGGTACTCTGAGAAATCGAGAAATGGGCATGACGACCGGCATCAAATGAAGCATGGAACAGCATCCTTTAGCATAGCTCCAGCAAAATGAGAAAGAAAGAAATGACCAAAAGAATTCACGACTCTCATGAAATTTCCTGCACGCTCTGCGGCTCCCTCATCATACAATACAACGTAATCGCATCCCCCTCATCATCACACACCATTTCCTTTTTGAGCTCAAACCCCATTTTCTCGTATATTTTCAAATTCGGTTCTGCGCGACTGGATTCTAAATAACAGCGTTTTCCTTCGCGGTCTGCTTGATCGGTTACGTATTTGAATAATTTCTTTCCTATTCCTTGGCCTTGAGCTGAAGGGTGAACTGTTACGATGTTGCAGAAGTAATACCCGGCTGGGTCGGTCCAGAGTTCTTGCTGGGCGGAGCTTTGAGCGCGTTTCCAGATGTAGTAGCGGTGCGTGGAGAGGCCGCCGCGGCCGTGGGTTAGGAGGTTCATTTTTACTTGTTCGAACCACAACCACCAGTCTCCGAAATAGGCGGACCAGGTTTGGGGTTCGTTGACGGGTTTGGGAGGGAGCCAGCAGGCTACTCCGAGGACCTTTGGAGGAGAGGGGGAAGAGGAGGTGGGGGATGTTTCTTTTGCTACGTGGAAGAGGGCGTGTTTTTGACCCCATTTGCAGCGGAGGGTTAGGGAGTGGGTGTTTCGCGGTTTGGAGAAGGAGGAGAGGGGGTGGAAGACCTGGGAGGATGTTAGGGTTGGGGTTTTGGCTGGAGGGGATAGGGAGAGGGAGGACTCGCCCAATTATTGTATGGGTCGTCTTTGAAGGCTTCTTGAATGCATTCTACTGCGGAGGGAATGTCTTGGTCTGTTATTTGGGTGATTTCGATTGGCATTTTGGAGAGCTTGATTTGGGATGTGAGAAGTGGTGATGCGAGATTGTGTCCTTTTGTGGCATTTGTTGACGTTGGAAACGAAAAGGTTGAGGCAAGAAAGAAGCAAAATGCTAAGACTTGAATGTTGGCATGGATCTGAATGGCCCGAGCTCTAAGCTTAAGATTATGCATGTGAGAGTCCACTTTTCCTTGTCTATCTCATCAATTTCTACAACTTGTCACGTACCGTGTCGATTATGCGATGGATTTATGCAAATACAAAGATTTAAGTACTTCGGTAAGAATCATGTGACAGGCAGCACGGTTTCGGTGTAACATTGACAAAGATGTCGTCTTTCACAATTGATGGACACATTAGTGCGCTGACATTTGAGAAAAGGTGACTTCTTAGGCTGGCATGCCTTGTCTGGATCGTGTCATTCAGCAGCATTCATAGTCCTCTTCCAGGTCGCAGAAAGCGAATTAAGGAGACCACTATTACCGTCAACGGTATGCCGATTGCGAAGAAGAGCCAAAAAGTATTTTGCGAGGCGCTGAAGTTCGGCGACATGCTTAGGAAACTCGTGGCAAAGTTCAAAGGGAGAAATATTGTTGCTAGGAATGATAGCAAGCCAAGGCTTCGGTTCTGCTGTAAAGCCTCTCTGCTGCGACGTGCTTCTTCTAGCGAGCCGGCGGAGGACGCCATGACGGAAAGCCGTTCAATAAGTTCCGAGATCTCATCTAATCGTCTCAAAATGCATTGGAGGTCCGGGATCACGGTTTGGAGTCCGTTGGGTTCTGCCATATTCGTCGAGAAGCTGTCGACAAGAAGGTTCGCGCCAGTATGGTTCTCTTTTGTTGCAATAATTGAGATATGATCCAGGATATCTCGCACCCAGTTCTTATAGAACTTCATAGTACGACGCCAAGGAAACGCTCTTGATGCGAGAAGTGCCAGATCACCGGAATTCTCTGCGAAAGACGGCCGTTGAAACTCCCATTCCATCCGGCCTACTTGAGCTGTCATGTATTGGATGACTAAGAGCCATTCTTTGATCATGATATTTAGTGCAGGTTGTGCAATCATCTGCGTACTTGCTGAGATGTGCCTTACCTCATACAGGGTGAGTGATCCGTACGCCTGCGTAAAGTGATCGCACAGTGACTTTTCTCCTACCGGTTGCGCCTGACCAACGAAGTTCGAGGGTCGTAGCTCCCCCTGAGCGATATCGATTTCTTTCCAAAGAGGCTTGCCCGGCGTAACTGTAGGATCACAAAGAATGACGGCAATTACAGGCTTCATGTCGTTTGCCTTCTCGAACCAGGTAGTTACTTTCGACCGAGCTAAGCCTATACTTGCAGGCTCGGATAACGAATGGAAACTCCGCATGCCAGATCGGCTTCGATCACTGTCCAAACGTCGTAAGACGTTGAATGTACCGCTTTGCCTTTGGGCTGCCTGGAACTCGGCGTCACTCGCATAGTATCGAGCACGCAAGAACGCAAAATTCATGCATGATTGCTTTTTAGCCTCTGAGAAAAGGTTGGGGTGCGTCACCCAGGGCACTTCGCTTTCATAGAACAGGTAGTCGTCGATATGCTGCCGGAAAAATCGAGGATCCAAGTTGAGAGGTACGCCCAGCGCCTCTATGACATCCCGCGAGAGGTCTTCCGCGATGATGATCCGCAGTTTGCACTCCGAAGGGACGACGCTGATTGTGTCTCTCAGCATATTGGCACTTTCGCAATGCTCAGTGCGCATAAGAGTCTGAGCACTGTAATCTAGTACGCAAGCTTTCACTCTGCGAGCTCGTTCTTCGCGACTGTCGGGAAAATTTCGAAGAAATCTCCAATTCAATGGACTTGTCGACACTTCCATTCAATGTGCGAGATATGTCAGTTGAACATCATTCTGAGACACATTCTTGACAAATCGAAGGTATTGACCGGGGCTGGAAAGGTTCAGTAGACTTTCGCGAGGGGGCGGAGAGACGCACTTCTTGAGACGCCACTCCGCTGCAATCACTTCATTAATCCCGTTGTAGACGTCTCCGATATAATGAGTATCCCCGCCCTCATTCGTGTGCGGCTGTATAGCATCTCCCCAAGTGTGCAATCTCTACAACTCTTCCGGGCTGAGACGGGACTCATCGACTTTGCAAAGGGTGTCAGTTGCGGTTCGCTCTTCTTCATCACGGTTTGGCGAGATGTCTGAGCTGAGCTGCTGTAGATGGATACCGCCTTGTTTAAGGTCAGCGGCCATGTTATCAGCTTGGAGGGGGCCGTTGATATAATCAGTCGTTCCAAGTCGCAGCGTGTAGTCTTATAGTGGATGAACGGTGTTGAGCACAGGTGCTGAGCAACGCTAGTACATGGAACATATGATTCATCCAGAAACTTTTGGCCGCGAAGGCCGCAGTCTGCCAATTCTTCAGGGTCCGTGGTGCAGGAAGAGCGGGGACGATTACACGACAAGCGAGACCACTGGGAGAGCCTTCCCGGTGGCGTGGGTAGCCGTATGTGGTGTAACGCGATGATCTTATCTGCTGTACCTTCATCGGCCGAGAGGAGAGGCCTTCGCAGGTTCTGATAGCTGCTGCTTCGATTTTCTCATCAACCGGGCAAAATCGTGTCTTCATGTCAACTACGATGTAGAAGCAGCTTCGTGATCATCGGCCACTGAGCCCGAAGGGCTAGTGCCAGTCATTGATGTGTTGATCGTACAAGTATGAGCGAGAATTTCAGTCCAGACTTCAGCATTGCAATGTTGCGATAAGTGTTCGAAAGGCGGCCGTCGAGTGTGTAGAACTGGCCAAAGTAAAATCCATTGGCGACATTGAAGTATATGCTGAGCAGGAAGTCGAAAGGAGGAAATCAAGCAGGACCTGAACTTGAACATTGATATGTGAGGCGCGCTGGTCCCGCAGGTTGCGGCTCCCTTTGGTCTTCTTTCCTTCTTCTGCGGAACGACCGAGACTTTCATGGGGTAGGCGAGTTGGTTGAAGGAACTCGTATATGGTCGGTTTTGAAGGTGCTCCAGAACCGAGCCGCTGATGTTTCATACAGAGAGCTGTAAAATCAATCTATGGCACGCAGGGGTGAGCTGGACCCAGTGCAGTGCAGTGCAGGCGCTGACGGAAGCACAAGATTGTATTTGGCTGAGGTCTTGCGTGACGTGTTGATGCTTTGCGCGTTTTTCTTGGGGTTGATTGAGTTGCTCCGGTATCTCAATTCATCGCTAATGTTTCGCAACGCGGTCCGAATGAACGAATCTGTATGTCTTGTTTTTGCGTCTTGTTGTCGCAAGTCCCAGCAGTCTTTTCAGTGCAACCGCCCATACTTGTGCAAAACAAAGCATCCTAAAATCAGCAGGTGACAGCACGTAGCATCCTTCCGTCGCTCTGTATAACATAGAGTTTCTTGGTAGAGGTTGGAGAGCCTTGGCCTTCGTGCGCTATGACTTGGTAGAAGTGCTGTGCCGCCCCCGCTGAAGCGTATTGGGTCGTGATCGACAGAACACTATGATATGTTATTAGAGCGTGCTCCCACGCGCAGCACTCCTCGCCTTCTTCGCTTTCTTCGTATCAGCAACACATTCGACCGATTCCTGTATACAGCAGCAAAATACAGCAAGACACAGCGACTCATAAATAACAATTCCGATGCCTTCCCTCAAGACTGCTTCTTGCGTGGTTCTGCTGGCGACAATTTGCGCTGCACAGTCCAAGGATCCACAGCTTCTGGCCGATGTTGTTTTGGCCGAACAGTCTGCGGTCAACTCCAGTATCGAATGCGGGAGGTACTTTGACGATGTCATTCCTAAGAGTATCAGTATGCGGATCTCTAGCAAGTTCACATCGGGAACTTGCTTCAATGTCGCTGGGACATTCTCTCCGAGTTCTTACCCCAACGACACCATCACCGAGTTTGAGGGTATCACTAGCTCTTGCTGGCCCTTGAACTCATCCTGTCAGTCTGTTTTGCAAGCAGTAGGTCTCAACCTATATTCTCCGGAGGCCAACTATACCCATGTTGAAATTAATTTCCGTTGGTACGAGGAAAGCATCGCTACCAACGAGTTCGTACTGAAGGCTTTCGCCGGAGACCAGTGCGAAGATGACGCAACGGAGCCTTGGTTTTCGTGGGGTCAGTGCGGCGAGGAAGATGCAGGAGCTCATTGTAACGAGTTACCATACAATGTAAAGAGTCTGAGAGTTGAGCGAATGACACCGGGTAATGATACTCAGTGTATGATTGCAGCGGAGCGTGGGGCTGGTACAAAAGTGGGCCGGGCTGGCGTCGCGGCGATTGTTGGAGGCATTGTCGTCGCAGGAGTCATGGCCGTGGTATGAGAACTTTAGCTGCTTTGGAAAGAGAAGCTGGCATGACCTTGTGGCGGTGTTACGCGCGAATGGTGCTTCTCAGGCTCGGAGCTGATATTTATCGCTTGAATTCCAGTACGGGTGTGCATCTAGCATATTCTCGAGTCTTTTTTCGGCAGCGGTAGCTACGAAATACGGTATAGCGACCCTTTCGCAATGCCATCTAGACTCGTAGCACATATGATCGCATCAGGGTGACAAGGCTCTTGACGTCTTGGTGTGCTGTATGCTGCGTCGTGTGCGATACGGGAGGCCGCCGCGGCTGCCCACGATTCAGTCGTGCTGGCAGTGTCATTATCAATGCCGTCGCCGCTGTGACAGTCAATGTGCATCCGCGAGGTGGTGATGAAGAAGACAAGAGAGGGGCAAGACTCGGACACTGGCATGAACTCGGGCGGTCCGAGCTCAAAGCTTAAAGTTATGAATGTGGAAAGTCCGAGCTGTGACTGTGCACTTCTCTCACCAACCTGCCATCACCACATGAGAGCCTCCACCGCATTCTTCCGCCCATCTCCGCGAGTGCTCGAGTATCTGATCAGAAAAGGTCGTATACCGGCCGCGAACATGGCGGTCGTTGCCGTGCAAGAGCCGCACGAAGAGCCAGAAATTCTCGAACCTCCTCCCAAAGTCGCCGTTACGCCTTGCGACCCATGGCCTCGGCCCTACTATCTCGAAGACAACCTCCGACGCGTCGCGCCCTACCACTTCACCTACAATACCTTCTGTAAAGAGCGTTGGCGCGGGAGAGGTTTGCTGGATATCTTTACAGACGAGTTTCGTGACAGACCCGTGGAATACTATGTACGTGTAGACAAACAGTAGAAGAACTGCGCGCAAGAGAGGGATGGTAGACATGTTCTGACTTTGTCGTCGCAGAAAAGTGCGATTGAGAACGGCGCAGTGCAGATCAACGGTAAGACTGTACCTTCGATTGATACGCCTGTCAAGAATGGCGATGTTATCAGCCATACCATGCATAGACACGAGCCACCTGTGACAGCGCAGCCGATTGGTGTTGTGCATGAGGATGAGAATGTCATCATCATCAACAAACCGGCCGGAGTGCCTGTACATCCTGCTGGGAGGTACAATTACAACTCAGTTGTGGAGATCATGCGTGCGGAGCGAGGGCATGGATTTGATCCTTTGCCTTGCAACAGACTGGATCGTCTCACTAGTGGAGTTATGTTTATTGCTAAACACAAAAAGGCTGCAGTGGACATTACAGATCAGCTTATGGGCAGGACAATAAAGAAAGAGTATGTCGCGAGAGTGAAAGGGAAATTTCCTGAAGGCGACGTCGTGTGCGAACAACCAATTTTACAAATCTCCCCGAAACTTGGACTGAATCGAGTGCGCGCGAACGGCAAAGAAGCGAGGACTGTCTTCAAACGACTCGCGTACTACCCTCCGCGAGAACCTGGACTGGATGCGAATGGCAACGTGAAGGAGGGATACAGCATCGTCCGCGCTCGACCGTTGACGGGACGGACACATCAGCTTCGCGTGCACCTTCAATTCCTAGGACATCCAATCACCAACGATCCCATTTACAGCAATCAAAGAGTATTCGGCCAAGATCTCGGGAAAGCCTCAAGCACGGGCGACGACGATGAAGACATTATCTCACGGCTATCCCGCATGGGAAAGTCCGAAGTCGCAGAGGCTGTGGCATATCACGATGAAATGGTCGACGAATACAATCGCAAGAAAGCGGAGAAGATGACTGGTGAGCTGTGCGATGTCTGTCAGACCCCGCTGTACAGTGATCCTGGTGCGCATGAATTGGGAATTTATTTACACGCCAGGAAGTACAATTGTGCAGAGGGGAGATGGAGTTATGAGACGGATTTGCCCGAGTGGGCATTGCCGCCGCCGGGGTATGAGGGACCCAAAGAGGCTACGCAGGACACGGATCCATTAGCTGTGGACTTGGAGAAGCTGAACGTTGCTGGTGCGCAAGCTGATGAAGC
Source organism: Cercospora berteroae (assembly GCA_002933655.1). NCBI lineage: Eukaryota > Fungi > Ascomycota > Dothideomycetes > Mycosphaerellales > Mycosphaerellaceae > Cercospora > Cercospora berteroae. The sequence goes on along the minus strand of PNEN01000003.1, from coordinate 10,696 downwards.
GAAGCCAGAGAACGGTGTTGACGGAAAGACGACGTGAGGAGCTGCTGGCATTTGCGGCATAACGACACAACGGGCAAGCCTTCCACAGCGGTACAGGACAATGCCATGCAGAACGATCGCATTTGCAATCGCAATAAAGTCAGCGACGCTCATGAGAAGCTGCAGAAGGTTCGGGCATCTCTCTGAACTGGTGATCGTTCTTTTCCAAGGTCTGCACATTTTCTTGGCTGCAAGCGCATTTCGCGTGCTATCAATATGCCTGAACAGCTCACACACCAGATTCCTCGATAGTCATAGTTGCTGCTGTACAGGAAGACATGCTTGCAGTGATTCTGGACTAGATGCCTTTCGCCCCATTGCCATCAAGGTGGATTTGGAAAGCGAAAGTACAAATTCAAGCTCATTCCCGTTCTTCGACAGTCCTCTATTCTCCTCCTGGTTCTACACTACCAACTATCCGAGGGTAATTCTCTCTATTGGACTCGCAATTGACGTATATGCCTCGTCTGTACTCATAGAAACGGACAACGTGCCCCGCCTTGCGACACTCCGCCAAGAGAAGACGAAACACACGCACCTGCTGTGCACGAATCCACGATCCTGTGCACACCAACATCGCCTAGGGCTCAACGCCATAATCGCGCAAGAAGACCAAACTTCCAGCAGACGACTACCATCAACTACATCATATGTTCGTTGGTGATGACAGATCATGCAACATGCGACAATTCTCCGCCTTCCACGTGCGACCGCACTTGAAGCTTGCTGCAACAAGGCAAAGCAGATCCCCATCTAGCTATTACAGCTTCTGCTTTTGGTATAGTCGTTTTCCTCCAGTTTGGCCCTCAAGCTCATGACTGGGCGCCGGAGTTAGCATTGCTGGAAGCACATTGGCCCGTTGCACATGCAGGCTGAGCTTACTGCATAGCTGACCGAGTTCTTCACCTCGCTCTTTGCCATGGTATAGGTTCCTTTAATGGGAGATTGTGTGCTGGCGGATGGCTGGACTTAGGATGGAGGTCTGTGTTATCGCCGCAGATACGGGTAGGAGAGAGGTATAAGAAGCTGTAGGTTGTTGTCATCGATCGACCTTTACAGATACATCCGCTCCGGCAACAGCTCTGTTCAGGTTCAAGCTAACACTTAGAGCAATCGGACTACTTGTTCAGCTTATCTGGAAGGACGACGATCACAGGCGACAGCTATAAGAGTATCGAAGCACCAAGCTTGAGAAATCGCAAAGAGCTCCTCCAACACCTGACAGGCGCAGATCTACTTTCAAAGCACCTAAAACACGAGTCAAATCTATCACAATGGGTTCCGACCTTCCCAAGACCTTCAAAGCCGCCGTGCTCACTGGCATCGACCAGCCACTGGAAATCAAAGAGCTCCCAATGCTCCAGCCTCAAGCAGGAGAGCTCTTGATCAAAGTCCACGCCTGCGGTGTCTGCCACTCCGACCACCACGTCCTTCATGGCGACTTCGGTCCTCCAGGCATTGATGTTCTTGGTCACGAATTCGTCGGCACTGTGGTGGCTGTCCCACCAGAAGAGAAGAAATGGGTTGTTGGCGACCGCGTCGGTGGAGCCTGGCACGGAGGACACGATGGCAATTGCCGTCAATGCTCTCGTGGGCAATTCCAGATGTGCGATAACAAGACCGTCAATGGTGTCTATCGAAATGGTGGCTATGGCGAGTACGCAACTTTGCGAAGTGAAGCTGCTGTTCGCATTCCCAAGGATGCTGATCCTGCGGAGGTCGCTCCTCTGCTCTGTGCGGGAGTTACTGTCTTCAATGGCATTCGTCGATTGGGAGTTACGAGCGGAGAAGTCGTTGCTATCCAAGGTCTCGGTGGCCTGGGACATCTTGCAATCCAGTATGCCAGGAAAATGGGCTACAGGACTGTCGCGCTCTCGAGAGGCTCTGAGAAGAAGGATTTCGCCATGAAGTTGGGTGCCACCGATTACATTGATACCCAAGCTGAAGACGTCGGAAAGGCATTGCAGGCTTTGGGTGGTGCCGCTCTTGTTGTTGTCACAGCACCGAACCCAGAAGTCATCACACCTTTGCTCGGAGGTCTGCAGCCCGGCGGAAAGTTGTTGATCCACGTTGCTGTGGGTCCCGTCCCGGTCGATACTGTCGCCATGGTTTTGAACGCTTTGTCGGTTCATGGTTGGCCGAGTGGGCACGCATTGGACAGCGAGGAGGCAATCGCCTTTGCGAGGACACACGATGTCAAGTGCTTGATTGAGAAGTTCCCGTTGGACAAGGCCAACGATGCGATGGCGCACATGATGAGTGGAAAGGTCAGGTTCAGGGCTGTCTTGACAATGGATTAGGAAAAGGAACAGGATGTGCGAATACATGACAGCAACGCATGAGATCCATGAACAATCACCAATGTGAATTAGACTCTCATCAATGCATCTCCCCCTTCATCCTTCAGTTCTGACGTCCTTATGCCCCCGCATCACCTTTCGCTCCGCGGATCTCTCTCCGTTGCTGTCACATCTCAAACAACGTTCAATACAACGCTAAGATCTAGATCTGAGACTATCAGATCACATGCATAGTTCCGCGGTAAGTGAAGGACCTCGATCGAACTCCCCATAGCCTCATGATGCAATACAGATGAATAGATATACTTTGTGATGTGATACTGCCCAGGTAGCGTCCACGCGGACGCAGTCCACTGTTAGCCTTTTCAATAGGCACACACGGAGTTCTCCGGGAAACACAGCTACTCTTGACTACTGCAGTGAGACGACCGGTGGTATGCGACTATTGATGACGGGAATGAACGGCTCAGAGCCAACCTCTTGTGTCTGGCGGCAGCTATGCGCCTTAGTTCAACTCAATGCTATGAATAATTTGTTGTTCTAGTTATACTACTGCAACTCTCTCCATTCATCACAGCCCAGGGTATCATAACGTCGTCATCACTCCTTGTGCAATCCATAGAAAATCGATCTGGATAGTGGTTCTCTCTCTTGTAAACGCCTGTTCCGCCGTGCGCCTAGCTTTTGTGTTTTCTGTCTTCCGATGCAATGTAATGAAATGATTGTGACTTGTGTCGTTCACGTCGCTGTTCCTATCATCTGTCGATGAAACTCTGAACTGTCATGGGGTAGTCCGTAGACGATAGAGATGTGGAAGGTCGTTTGCTGTGGGATTCTGGCATATAGCCGTATGTGTCGGCGAATGTATCGCGAGGCTTGTAGTTTTTGCTTCTGTAGGCTGGGACTTCTTCCATCATCTGGTGGGCAGTAGTCAGTATCGAGTTCTCGATCTCGAGGATACGGGGCGGAAAGAGCTTGCCTTGTCGACCTGCTCCAGCGTGAGGCCTTTTGTCTCGGGCACAAATATCCAAGCGAAGAGGGCACAGAATGCACATGTGGAGCCCCAGACGAAGAACACCTTGACGCCGAAATCACCCTTGTCACCGTCGACGATGAAGGGTACTATGATGCCGATGATGCAGTTCCAGAACCAGTTGCTTGCTGTCGATAATGCTACTCCTTTTGATCGGATGGGTAGTTGAAAGATCTCTCCAATGACGACCCCTGAAAGACATTAGTTGTTGAAGCACGATCAGAATGGACGAAACTTACATGCTGCAGGTCCCCATGTGGCCGCGAAAAATGCAATGTAAATACAAACGAACGTGACTAGGCAGTAGTTGGCTGCCTCGGAATCTGGTGCTGAGACGCCCACGGCAGCGACTGCAAATTCGCAAATGCACATGGCCACGGCACCCCAGATAAGTAACGAGCGTCGTCCGAATTTCTCGATAGCATAGAACGAGAGTGGTGTGCAGACCACGTTCACCACCGTCGTGATCATCGATATCAGGAAGGCGTTCTCCATGTGGACCGATTGGAAGAATGTTACATTGTAGTAGAAAATGAAGTTAATTCCGGTCCACTGTTGCATCATCTGTAGGGCGGTTCCAATGAATATCTTTCGCATGTTCGAGTTTGAGTTGGTGATGCCACCGCTGAAGACGCCCATCCAGGAAACTTCACCAACTTGTTGTTCGTATTGGAAGTTGGCCACGATTTCGGATAATTCGTCCTCGATGTACGGTGAAGTAACGGGTTGTCCTCGTACGCGAGCCAAAGCCTTGACCGCCTTGTCATATCTGCCTTTCTTGACGTAGAAGCGAGGTGACTCTGGCAGCAACAGCAGACCAATGCTTAGGATCAACGCCCACAGGAACTGGATGCCGATAGGTATTCGATAGGCGGCCGAAGTATCATAGTCTTTTGAAGCGTACCCGACGCAACTTGCCAACATGAGGCCGATGGTGATGGCGAACTGGTATGCCGATACGATGGCGCCGCGTACTTTTCGAGGAGCCACTTCAGACATGTAGAGAATGTTGACTGCCGATACGCATCCCACACCCAGACCAGCAATGAATCGTCCAGCACAGAGACCAGCAACATGTTGTGCTGCCATTTGAACGACCACTCCCGCCATGAAGACGCCACATCCAGGTCCGATCAGCGTTGGTCGACGGCCTATCAAGTCGGCAAGCCATCCGGAAGTGAGCGCACCGCAGAAGGTGCCCAAGGAGAGAATTGAAACGATTAGTGACTTTTCCCAGGTTTCGTATGCATATCCGGAAGGGTCTGTCGTTGATGGACGTCCATAATCGCGCTTGAAGCTGTCCATACCCAGAACTCCAGAAATGTAACCAGAATCGTAGCCAAAAAGGACTCCAGCAAACGCAGCAAACGCACACATCACATACGCCTTGAGCGTCACTGGTGCCTCAATTCGTTCCACAGAGGCGATGACGACCGGCGCCACTTTGCGTGGATCCATCGCGTACTTTCCAGGATTGTAGTCGGCCATGATGTGTCGCGTGAACGGTTGCGATCACATTTCAATCGAAAGTCGGACGTCGCGTACTGCGTAGTATTGAATGGAAATGTCGAGGCCAGACCATAGTGGGACATGAAGAAGGATGTATCAGCCTGGGATACCAGGAGGGGCAGAATCGTGAGCGTACATGTTCAACGCTCCGAACCTGCTTTTACAATGACGAAACTATCGATGGTAGATCCCTGCTGGACTTGTACCTGCAGCATGTCGTCTGCCCACGGGAACCATGCATAAGCATCGTCTGCTTGGCGCTGCCGAAACAACCACGAATCAGAGGGACGGGAAGCCACATCTCAGCTGGTCGGCTCGAGGACGGATGTGGGGATCAGCCATCCGCGCCATCCACGAAGGGAATCGTGGCCGTGTTACACTTCAAGCGAGTGCAAATCCTCAAAGTCGCACCATGCCCGTTCCAGGGCGGAGGCGCTTCATGCGCTGGCTGCGACGCGTAAAAGTGCTCTGCCTTCTGGAAACGTTCCACGGTCGTTCTCCCAGAGCTGTTTGACCTTTCATTTGCTGTGAGCAATGGGCATTGCGACGGGTAGGCTCCTCCATGGTACTCTATAGGTGGCTGGTAGTATTCTGTGCAGTCATTGCGTGAGAGAGTGTATTGCCAATCTTGGAGACACTGCGCCGCTCACAGCCGGGCGCGTGATATTGCGCTAGGCTAACTGCCGATCAGCATCGAAAGGGCCTGCGCCCGTCTGCTCCTCACTGGTTGGCGACCTGCCCATGTCAACGGCAGATACTACAGGGACTACTGAAAGGCAAGCGGTATGGTTTCAGTGCTCGTTGTCCGCGGATCGTGATGGCGAACTGTCGCCTCCTTTTCTCGGTTCACATGCGCTGCCGGTCGGGAGACTGCGCCAGTAATGCGTAAGATTAGCAGCCAGGGAAGTTGACGCAACGGCAGAGCGTGCGGAGATGGGGTCGCGGCTTCAGCCTTCACGGACGGTCTGGACCGCGGCGTGAGGCGTGTTTGTGCTCGACGCCGTTCGCGGATCACATCTGCTAGACTGCTAGTAGTAGTGGTTTCTTTGAACATGTTGATAAGACCTCAATTCCGCGTCTCCATGGTATGACGAACGTACACTAGCTGCGCAGTGGTGGTTGTGCAGAAAGGAATAGGTGACAGCCTCATAACGCCGGATGATGTGACGCCTCCTGGACAATTCAGCCGACATTCGGCCAGCATCCACGCACATGGCATTCCTGGTCGAGGCGCAGGTGCTCTCTGGACCTCATGTCCAACTGACCACCCGTTTCTCCTGTGTATACCTCATACGATCGCCACATGGTATCTTTTCGGAGCCCACCTCTCTTTCGTGGAACATGTCATTTGTTGGTCTTGAATTTTGCCGCACAGAGGCGAACACGGTCACACCACACCTGTGTGCAGCTTATGTGAGCCTGTAAAGTATACCGGATATCCGAGTCACTCCTTTGTGCACGCGAAGGGTCGCACAAGCATACTGCACACAGTCCACAGATGCACGTTCCTTGTGCTGCATCTCAACGGCCTGCGCGTCATGTCTCCAGACAACCGTTGATAAGCAGTACGAGATTCGCAAGGGAGAACGCAACCCGAACTCCTTAAAACAGGGATCTCTGCATGTCTACCGACCGGCCGTGTGTATGATGAGCTGAACAAAAAGCACTGCAGCAATCAGCGTACGAAAGATGGCTCCGTGCTACTGGCACTTGTAATGGTGCGGCAACTTGCCGGAGAATTCGCGAGTCGTGCAAGCCACAAAGAGCTATCGTGGCGTTGCATGTGCATATGTACAACACAAGGTTCTGTAACCAGTGAACAGCTGCAGAGCCGATGGTCGGAACCTCCTACAAGCAATTTCCCTGTCTGGCTTTGCCACATCATCCGGATATGCGAGAGTATTACGCGTAAGTTTCGCTTGTCGGATCGTTTCAAAAGGTTAGAATGCTATACAAGAGAACGGCGTCCACCGACGTGGAAGCCACTAGGAGTCAGACTGCAACTCTAGCCGGCGGCACAGTCGCCATTGATGGTGGCAAAATCTTGTGCATTCAAGGTGACTCTTCTGCGTGCGGTCCGAGTCGAGCAGAGCCACATCGCGTGCTTTCCTGCTTGCTCTCGTGCATGGGTGGCTTCTGGAACTCATCCGCTTGCTCATGGCAGGGCACGAGTCCGCCTCTGCTACATGTCGCTGATTTGGTCCACCAGAACCGTGCGTCCGAACGTCGGTTTCGTCATTTCCAGCTCGAGTCCCGCAAGATGTCATATGCAAGCTGATATGCCTTGAGGCACTGGCGTCGATGGTGTTGTGTTGTTTGTGAGTTCGTTCTCCGGCGGAAACCCTCATGTGCTCGTTGTTCGTCCCGCGTCACTTGACTGTGCACCAGATGTCGGAGTCGTCCCGAACACGTTGTTCTTCACACTCTTACTCGAAATACTCTCGGCGCCCTTTAATACGTCGTCCATGAATCCTCCAAAGAGATCTGCCAGAATATTGGCTGGCTCTCCGTCTTCGCTGAAGTCCATATCTCCCATGATCTCGTCTCCTCTTAGCGGCTTTCCCAAGAACATGCCCACCAGCCCCGTGACCACCCTCAATGGAATTAGAACAGTCAACGCAACAAGACTTGAGGAGCCAATGAGTACTGTCCCAAACAACATGTGCCAGGCCTCCTCGGCAGCCAGATACTTGAGCATTGGGCTGATGATCGTATCATCCATCCAATTCTCAGCCTTGCTAACATGATACACAACGTGGTTCTTGTTATCCCAGTAATTCTTGTTCATGTACTCTTCGAAACGCTCAAATGCCTGGCTCTGAGCGTCATATGGCTCGAACTGTTCGTACAATCGGTCGCCCGTCATGATTGACAACATCTGGTTCTGAAACGTGGGAAACGTGGTCCATGGAAGTCCGGTGTATGCCTTCTTGAGTGGAAACTCAATTATTCGCACTGTAACTGGTCGCAGGTCTTCAGCATTGCCACGATAGGTGAAGCCGGTCTCCTCTGTGTCAAGAACTTTATCTTCTTCAACCAGGAAATGCACCAGAGCCGGACTTCGGGTATGCCACACTCCACAGAGGAAGCTTGCGGTCCCGCTACACTGCGCAAAGTACAGACCCGTCTGGTTGAGCTTGCGGTCACCTTGAGCGTAATTGATTGCGTAGATGAAATCTGAATCCCATGGAAAGAAACGAAAACCGTGGTAGGTCAGGAACACCCACTGTTCTCGAGGAGCTTCTGGCTTGCTGCATCTTGAATTCGGCGATATGTCTCGGACGAGGTTCTCAATGTCGGGGTATTTGTCGATTTGGAGGTCCTCCCTAGGGATTCCTTCCTCATCATAGTACTGCTGTGGCAGCATGAAGTCTAACTTCGACAGGAAATCATTGCTATTGATCCGCATTGTATGGAAGTCATTGTGAGTGTCCTGGAATTGGCGAAATGATGGGGCATCGCCGCCTACGCCCCAGTCCGACACGGAGTCTTTGACATCGTAGAGAAACCTGTCGGTATTGGCCGTGACTTGCTGTTCGAACCAAAATGCGAGGGAAATGCCGGAGATGATTGTAACGAGCAGAGGAAGGAATGTGACTGGAAGCGTTAGCAAGAATGGCCACTTGAACGCTTTCCAGACGAAGCGAAGCAATGCTCGAATCATGGCCGAAAGCTGCCAGCAGAAATTCTTGCAACGTCAGGGAAGCTGGGTGTCAGCCGCAAATGGTAGAGAAGCAATAAGAGATGTCAATAAGCAACGACAAGCAAATGCTTATGATTTCGTACAACATTGTTTTGCTGTGCCGTGTTTGCCCTACCACGCGTTGCCGCCTAGTCGGAGTTTGCAGGTGAAAGGAGGTGGCGGAAGGATGCAGAACGACCGAATGTTTCGGTCCCGAGCCACTTGCGCGCCGACTGCCAACGTCAAAGCAAGCTGAAGTGCCTGCTTTGGAAGTTGATCTGTTCATGACGAACGCAGTGGGCTGGCAGAAGTGGGTTGTATATTCGGAGTAAAATTGTGTGCTGACTTCCAAGCCCGGCAGACCTTCCCAGGGGCAGCTTTGCCCAAGATTGCAGCTGTTCCAGTACCAACATTCCTCCGTCTCATCTGCTTGTTGATATTCAGCGTTTCGAAGCTTTCGATCCCGCAAACCAGATGTATTGAGTTGCCCTTTCGCAGATCTAGACTGCTGCTGGCGAGGAAAGAGCATGGAAATCTCCAAGAGCTAGGCTGAGAGGAAAGTCGCGTGCGCGAGCACCGAGTCCCGCCTTCGCAATGGCAAGATACGGGCCAGATCCCCAGGTCGCATCGGGGGCAATAGCCGTTCTGCACCAACAGTAGGCGATGCGCTCAACGAACTGGCGTCGTTTCTGTACTCGGGCCAGACAAGACTGCGAGGCAGAGCCCAATAATATCCACTCCATCTCCTGGCATTGGAAGAATCCAATAGAGTCTTCAATGTCGCTGAGCCGCTCTGCTTGTCAGCGTGCAGGTCGACATGAGCTGGGCTGGGGTTCGCTGGCTGTAGACTGCCGTTTGCCGGGCTGCCAGTGCATGCGCTGCGTCGGACGCGGTGGGTGCTTCGCGGTGCCGCTGCTGTGTAGTGGTGAAGTGCACGAGTGGTGTTGGCGGCGTTCGAGATGTTTGCGCTGGACGACGGCTTGACCTCACCTCCTACCAGCATACATAAATGTAGCCCCCTCGCAGCACACTACAACGCACCACCAAGTATCTGAACACTCACAAATCATGTAACACAGAGTTCTGAATGCAGATATAGCTTTGCGTACAAGAAATCGTTGCAGCATCATGTTGAGCGCTCACAATTTCGTCTCCTACCAAAATGTGATCACAGCTACGCATGTTATGCAGCAACTCGCAAAACCGTGTGCGCAACATCAAAGCAATTAGCAGTCGATCGTAGTGTTGCAACGATGGTCTTCCTAATCGCGCTCCGGGGCTTCTATGCTAGAGACTCGAAAGTCGTCCATAATCTCATATATGTCTATTTTGCAGTTCATCACAACATCCAATGAGTGCACAGCCCGTTATATTGTTGCACAAATTGTGTGAATCGTGTCAGGAGCATCAAAGGAGTCTGTGATTTGACTTAGAACTTGTCCTGAGCCATGGTGGACGAGAATGTATCTATAGCATCGATATAGCATTTTTCACACTTGTATGTATATTACTGTCTCGATCACTTCCCATCATGTTGCAAGCTTGCAAAAATTATACGTCGTAGCGTTGTTGGTT